>OY720458.1:32350570-32425570 GCA_963082715.1 Harpalus rubripes
CATTATTATCATTATTATCATTATTATCATTATTATCATTATTATCATTATTATCATTATTATCATTATTATCATTATTATCATTATTATCATTATTATCATTATTATCATTATTATCATTATTATCATTATTATCATTATTATCATTATTATCATTATTATCATTATTATCATTATTATCATTATTATCATTATTATCATTATTATCATTATTATCATTATTATCATTATTATCATTATTATCATTATTATCATTATTATCATTATTATCATTATTATCATTATTATCATTATTATCATTATTATCATTATTATTATCATTATTATTATCATTATTATCATTATTATCATTATTATCATTATTATCATTATTATCATTATTATCATTATTATCATTATTATCATTATTATCATTATTATTATCATTATTATTATCATTATTATTATCATTATTATTATCATTATTATTATCATTATTATTATCATTATTATTATCATTATTATTATCATTATTATTATCATTATTATTATCATTATTATTATTATTATTATTATTATTATCATTATTATTATTATTATTATTATTATTATTATTATTATTAGTATTATTATTATTATTATTATTATTATTATTATTATTATTATTATTAGTATTATTATTATTATTATTATTATTATTATTATTATTATTATTATTATTATTATTATTATTATTATTAGAATTTGTGTTTAATTTTTTACTTCTAGATTGCCTTCCTATTATAATAAAAACTAAAATCATGAGAAATGTCAAATCTGTCAGAAACAACAAACATAAATTATTGTCTTATATTTTATGGCACTCTGTTAATTGACTTAATTCGTGTTTTATCTTTTGATTCTAACTCGTACATAAGGAACAATTGAATAACTTGGTACTCATCGACGCACTTTCTCATTCTAAACTTTTCCTCATTACACTTTTTCTTCTAAAATCAATAGGTAAAGAGATATTGCCAAATTTAAATTTTAACATTCAATTTCATATGTTCGGGAAATAAAGTAGACACCGGTATATATAATATATATATATATATATATATATATATATATATATATATATATATATATATATATATATATATATATGAAAAATTCACTTTCTAGTATTTCTATTAATTCATATGTTATGTTGTAACTGGAAATGATTGATCTTGTTTTTTTGACTTTCCTTAACTCGATAGTTTTAGTGCTACTGTTGTCTTTTTTGAGTCATTTGCCTCATCGTTTTCTGTAGGGCGTTTTGAACTAGAGGGAGTGATTTTGCTGTTAGTTTCTTTTGTTAGTGTTAGTTTATTATTGCGGGTTTAGCTGATAGCATCGACCTTTCAAACTATAGATGCCGTGCACTTGCAACAAATATACTACACAAAACATGCCCTATACTTCACTATTGTTTGTTATGTTCTAGGATGGACAGAAAGAGACAACTAGAGATAGAGATATATAAAGTCTACTCCAAAGTTTGTCGAGAGATGTCTCTACGGTCCTTATAATGCATTTGTGACTTTTTGTTCCTGTGTTTGGAAGTTGTGAAATCGTTCGGGCCAAAATTGGGTTTTCTTTGCTCCAGACCAGTAGAATTTGAAGTCTATCCGGAGAAAGAATTGGAGAAATCTCAATTCTGTCAGATTTCTAATTTGAAATCTATCCTGAGAGAGAATTGGAAGAATTGCAATTCTGTCAGATTTCAAATTCTACTGGTCTCGAGTAGTAGAATTTGTAGTAGGGAAAACCCAATTCCAACAGAATTTGAAATCAGACAGAATTTAAAGTTACAAAATCGAGGCCCAGTTTTGTTTGTTCAAAGTTTTACAGTTTCATTATTCTTTATAAATCTGCCTTTTTCAAATGAGTTTTGAAATAAAATGTGCATAATTCTAAAGACTCTTATTAATTAAAAAACAATTAATTAATACTACCATAAGAAATTTACCTACGGGAATTTTGGACTGTATTAATAACCATATCCTGGACCAGGATCCATTAAATAATCATGACATTCAAATGATCAATTTAATTTTAGACATTTATTTCAAAATCCGGATTCACCACAAAAATAAATTTAGAAAAAACTACAAATAGAATAATAAGCATGTACACAAAAACAATATTGGTTAAAAATCAATAGATAAATATAAATAAATATATCATCACAGCATATTACCATTACCATTGCTGGGTGTGCTAATCTGCTTTGTACGCAGATTTCGGTAATGATTATGGCATATTTGTACCGGGCGGGTGTTTGCCAGGCGTCACCTCATGGGCACTCATTGCTGGCGTGGAGAGTGCACCACAGGGGTCAATTTTGTGTCATTTAAAATACGAAATATTTGGCGTCGATCGGGATCGAACCCGGTTCCCCAGATTCGCGACCTGACACTCAGGCACACGGCCACGAGACCCCATAAAAATCAATAGAATAATATAAATAATTATATACAACTCTTTTCATCCTTTCATTATATTAATATCAATTTGTTTCATACCTTTGATAATTGCTTTTCGTTAATAATTCAAATGTTTCAAATATAGCACAGTTCATGTTAATAGAATAAGCAGTGACATCTAGCGAATATTTCCGTGAGGAGACTTAACATATCTCTATCCTTAGTTATCTCTTTCTGTCCAGCCGAAAACAGAACAAATGCTTTGAAGTTATATCTAGTGTATTTGTGATCGTTGGGTTATCAACTATCTGTTTTGAATAAAGATATATGCAGATCCTATTGTGTAAAATCCTAGAAGCAAATATAACATTTTGTGGTTTTACTATGTTACCCATGACCATTATGTAGGATTTAAGAGGAATTTCATTGATTGCGATAATAACAATTGCTTGTTCTTTTGTTGGATGTTGGTAGTTGTTTAAATTTTGTTTGACAACGTTGGCATAGTTGATTCCTTTTTGTTGTGCGTTTGCGCTGGAATGGTTTGAACTATTGTTTAGTAGATGTCGCTGGTTTAATGGTTTTTGAATATACATATAAAACTAAAATATACTGCTGGTGGGAGTGAGATTTGCGAGACTAACATTGGACGAGTGCAAACATATATATCTGCATATATAGCTGCACTTGTCTGTAAGAATAGCTCTGCGCAACCGCCGGATTGCTTTGATTTTATTGGTGTAGAACGGGAAAAGGGAACCAGCGGGAGGAAATTTTTTACACTAACTGACAAGGATAGACATTAATGTTTATAGCAGACTTCTCTTAAGTGAGAGATAGGGCATCAGCAGTATATTTGGTTAATTTGGAGGCATATAAGTAACGGATTTACCGTGACCTTGGTTGCTGGTTGAAAACTTAGCGTTAGCACGTCTGCACTCACTCAGTTGTCTAAGGAAACTGTGTACGTTATCTGTTTGATAGGTTTGTTGTGGTTTACTTTTTTCGTTTAGTTTTTGTATACGATGGATAAGATAATGTTTTCGTGTCCATAATACAAAACACATCATCTGACTTTCAAATTCAATATAGGCATGGACAACATATTGCTTTCATCGAGATGGGCTAAATTTTCACCTACGTAAATCGCGTATCACGGATACATGAATACTTACTAATAAATAGGCTCTTAAAAGAGTAAATATCTACCTTAATTTGAGTTGGCTGTGGCCTGTCACTTCAGTCATTAGTTTCGTTTATTTCTTTATTTTAACTTTTAATACTGAATTGTAGATGCATTATGATGAAGATCTACTTGCACGTATTCTGGCTGCAACATAAGAAATTAAAACAAATCCTAGCTTTTTGAACGTATATATCAAAAATATACGCCGAAGGTGCATTGAAGTTGGTAGTCGTGATTTTGAGCGATAATTATTATAATACCTATGTATTAGAAAAATGAATAATATTACCTTAAAAAACAAGTATCATAAAGCAAACTGTTAACGTACGAGTCCAAGTTCAAAAAACGGGTCGTAAGGCGAGTTTTACAAAGGACGAGTGCGTTAAACAGACCTTATGAGTTAGGAAACATGTTTTTTTTTTATATTGAGGTAATTTTACAATGAGATTTTTAAAAAATGCGACGTCAAAAATATGACTTGGTGTTTTTTTGTCTGTTATGTTGGAAGCGCTTCCTGCTAAACAATTGAAATTTCACATTTTGACAGTGTGTATTGTGAATTTTGTCTGTATAAATTAATACATTGTATCGAACAGTGGGCTTATACATCTTCTAGACGACGTATTTGTATTTGCAGTGCTTTTATAGACTCATAAGAACAACAAAATAGAAAAAATATTTTAAATATTCAATGTTAGAAATTAAAATAGGTCACACCTCACTTAAATTAGGGTAGATTATTACTCTTGCGCCTGTAGCTCGAAAATGGTGTGTTTCCGGATATGATTTTATTAGTAAACGTTAGTCTATCTTGCATTCCCTACATAACCTATAAATTTGTAAATTACATTTTCATAAATTGAAAATACTATTTTAAGAAACTAATGAAATTCCTGACAAAAAAAAAATGCTGAACCCCGTTCCCGTTTTTTTACCATGTACCGGCCGTCCCGTCGTTTTAGTCAAAATAACACATACCTATGTCCCGCTTTAGAAGATATATCTTATATTTATAATAGTAATTTATGAGACCTGAAACTGATACTTTACTGGGTGAGCAAGCATATTTCAGAGCGAGCCGTAAAGACGTTGGGTACAATTTTTTTCGCTGTTCTGAAAAAAGGATAATTAACAATATATAGATATACATTATTTTATTTTTTATTACGAGAAAATAAGAAATAAATATATAAACATGGAAACATTCATGCAGGGGTCGGAAAATTACTTTCCGATCCCTTTATAGACAATTTTCCGAGCTAGGTCAGTAAAGGATTTTTCGGTCTAAAAAGTAATCAGAAACAGCTCATTTTCAGGACGACCGCGAAAAAATAAATGATTGAACTTGAATATCATATAGACAAATTTTGATTTTGACAACAAATGAGGTACGTACTCGGGTTAGTATGAAAAAAAGAGTAAATTCCAGTTTCACTTTTAACGATTTTAGAGCAAAAATTAAACACCACACGGAAAAAAGAGAAAAATGAAATTTCTCTATTTTATGTGGAAACATTAAAATTAAAATAAAATGAGCGAAAAAATTGAATATTTATACAGGGTCACCACGAGAAGCCTATGCCACATAGGCGCGTGTAATATGAGAAAACAGTTTTATTTTCTGTCCCGTAAAACTTTATGCACTATGCATAAAGATTTACGAGCAGTTTCATAACCACCCAGTTAAATTTACTTCCAAAGAAAATTTAATTATACAGATTGAGTCTTTGAAATGACTTTCTTCGAAACCTCCCTTGTTATAAGTACAGCATAAATTCATTCACAGAATTTATTCGTTTACTCAAGAAGCATAACGTAAAATTATTTCACACACATATATATATATATATATATATATATATATATATATATATATATATATATATATATATATATATATATATATGAAAAATCCTCACAATTTTAAAGAAAAAATATACTCTTATTGACATTAAAAAATGCCCTGTTTTCGAGATATTAGCGATTTTTTTTTGTACCGGGTGTCGGTAAAGTGGGGTAAATATTCCCCAAGGTTATTCAAACTGCTGTATTTTTTGTATGTATAAACTTTTCGACTTCTAGCTTCCTGTAGCTTTCAATTACTGTACTATACACGTTTCTGGGTTGTTAGATGTTTATATCCCATTTCGTGAGTCTAGAATTTGTTTAAAGTGTCCTTACTACCTTACCGTTCATGTTACAGTTTTTAATATATCTCGGGTATGTTATTAGTGTTAATATTAGGCATAAAATAAGAGTGGACGGTTATTTTTAGATTATCTTACGAACAAGAATGAGAAAGACTTAGCTTTCTCGAAAGATGTTGATAATATTGGAAAATATGTACATTGTATACAAATAATCATATGATTATTTGTATACGTATATGTACCAGAATTAAGTTGTTTTTAGTTTATTTTCTATTGCCTCAAGTACGCAATGTATACTTCTTTAGAGTTTTCAATCATAGTATATAGAAACTGTCAAGAAAATTAATATATATTCTAAATTTTTGTAAATTTACTTATGTAAAATATATCCAGGCACAAATAATAAATTTATTTTTGTTTTATTTTGTTGTTTTAAGATCAAAGAGTTCATATTACATTGTTTTATTGTAATAAATATTAGTGGTACACTTATGTGATTTTTTTTCTAGACGTGTGATGTTTGCTTTCGGAAAATGTTAGAGAATGAGGTCATGTACGATTTTTCATTTTTAACTTTAATCGATAAAGTAATGAAAAATAATAGACCCGTATTTTTTATTTTTTCTCAAATTGATCTTTAATAATAGATAAACTGCAATTAAAAATTACATTGTTCAAAACGCGGCTGTTTTTCTCCGCTTCGTCCCTTGGCCAGTGACGTAAAATGTTCATCAACGCGGCCATTTTGATTTTCATACAAATTTAACCGCAAAGTGACATTTAAAGATAACCTGAAATTTACAAAAGTAAACATTGCGGTGAAACTTTGTTTTGTGCCACTGTGTCAAAATACTAACGAATATAGTGAGCACAGACCATATAAACACAATTAATAGTGAAAATCAGCCAAGAAAGAACGAAAGAAGCACAGCTGAGAACTGAGTGATACGTGGATAACTTCAGGCCAAATGGAAATTATATTTATAAAAATTAATAGAATGATATATTAAGATATTATAGGATTTCTATCAAATATTTAGATAAGTAATTCTCAATTTCTAGTATATATATTAAGCCGGTATTCCACTGTAAAAATTTTGATAAAAATGGACGTAAATATTTTTATAAAAACCGTTTTGACAGAATTTTTATGAAAACTGTATTTACGTGACGTCACGTAAAAATTTTGATGTGACGTCACATAAATACAGCAGTCTGTATTCATTTTGTTGAAAGCTGCGTTATGATTGGATGTTGATGCGGGCGTGCGCAATGCGGTTGCTTGAACCATGGGTAAAGTAATTTTCTAAAGACAGCTATTATTCTCTGACATTATTTGAACAGCGGTGAGCATTTGTTTATATTGATATTGGAAATAATATGAAGCAAAAAATCAAAATGTGTAGTGTGGTTGCCTGAACAGACAGCGTTTTAATTGATTTGTATAGAAATGAAGAAGTTTGATAACACTCAAAATCGCCTGAATATTATAATAAATACGCCAGGCAAAGTGCGATTTTCAACTGTTAAATGTTATTATCTTATAATAATCAGGCAATACAACATCAAAAAAATAAGTATTAAAGTTATTTAATATTTACATGCGTTATTCTTTGTATTTCTTTTTTCTCCTTTTACATTTCCGTCCGAATCCTATGAGAATACTCATTAATCGTAACCAACAAAGTTTTTCAACCAATTTTACGTAGTATTAGTATAAATATCTTGATCTATAATTTATAGAAAGTGTATTTTAAATTACCTATACAAATTTGCAAAAACTAAATATGAAGTAAATGAGAAGCCCATACAAATCCGCCTCGTTCAAGCATTTTAAGATGGACTTTATTCACCTATATACTCGCGTCGTACCCTTTATGTAATGACGATAAAAGGATTAATTTTTCAAAATTTATGTGTACACTAGATAGAACAATGCCTATCTTTCATGTGCCGAAATACACTGCCTTAATTGAGTGTCACGTTTCTTATTTTACTTTCGAACCATGTCCATGATTTTTAAGAAATGGTCTTTCATTCGAAGAAAATTTCTGTAATTTATTTCATCTTCTATTCGTAATTTGGTGTGTCTGATAATTAAACACTGCGATTTGTATTTCTTTTCTCCAGTCATAGACTAGTCCACCAGTGATGTTCTGATTTTTTTATTTTTTGTATAACTGTGTAACCCATTATTCCAACAATTATTGCAGCTAACATTTTTTTATTTGAATGAACGTTATTCATAATGAAATTACAAAACGCAACTACCTCTGCAGAACAACGGCTACAAAAATGAGGTTTAGTAGTATCTTTGGCGCCAATTCTCTTTCATGAGTTATGCAACACTCCATAAAAACGCGTAAAATTTTTTACAGTGGGATGCAGTACTTTTCATGGAACGTTTTTATAAAAAAATTTACAGAAATTTTTATCAAAATTTTTACAGTGGGATACCGGCTTTAGAAATGAGCTCTGAGCAATCCGTAGATTTCAATGCCGAACGTACTCATTGAAAACTGACAAGATGCGATACGACAACTAGCGGCGAAAATCAGAACTTTCTCGGAAGAGTACCCTTTGTTTGTTTCTACATGTGTCGACATGAGCGATTTAAAATTTTTTTGAAAAAAAGCATATAAATCTTGCACAAATTTTTGTGTTTTTGGATGTCACTCAAGGAGGGACAAAGGCAGATGTTTAGGATTTTATAGTTTCCCAAAAATAGATGATATTTTTGTTGTAATAATAACTCAAGGCGTTGAACAACGAATGCACGGACGCAAGCATGGGAATATATTATTGGGAGTGGGAAGAAAATAACAAATAATATGAAAGTATGTTCCCTTCATTGCAAGAAAGATGATTTTATCTTTCCAAGTAACTGGTAAAAATGGGAGTATATAATTTTCTAATCGTAATTGTAACCTATAAATTAACCTATTTGTAGATACTCAATCTAGCTGAATGTTATGACGATATTTTTATAGTAGTTTGGGGAATTGTAAATTTAAGTATAGTATATAGTTTTCAACATTCATAAAATAAATATATATCATGTATGTATCACTTTTTCAAAATAAATATGTTTTACGCAATTCAAGATATTATATGTGATTTTTTTAATCAAAACCCACCTCTACTTTATAAATAGAATCGTCAATTGACGAATATATCCCAAAATCTGTTTCTGTTTCATTTAATACAGCCATTCCTAACTGCCACCATAAAATTTGTGCTTTTGTTTTAAAGTACCGTTTTTATTTAAAAATTGCAATTTATTTCTTAGTTCTTGCGCGGGCATATTTATCCCATCATATGGGTATTTTATTTTGTATCCGAGGCATCTTTTGTTCATAATTCCACACTTAATTATATGGTGAGCATTCATAACCGTTTCACATATAAATTGAAAAAAATACACATTTAAACTATAAAACATTAGTCTCAATACATTTATTACCTTCAATCATGCACCGGGAGCTTGCCGTAGCATTTAAAAACCGAAAATGTTCAACTACACTTAGTTTCATATCGTTTTTTACATTTATGTTTACATGTTAAACTTACAACAGTACTCTTTCGACATCAGATAGTGCTGCCTCTATCGGTAATGTCAGTTCTCAATAAGTCTGAACTTGCAGTGTGAACGTCTGACGTAACAACATGTCTGGTTTTTGCAACTTTTTAAAAATGTCATACTTTAAAACGATTTTATAAAACCAAAAATGTAAATAAAAAATAATTTAATCAAACAGAACGATAAATAAACTATGCTTGATCGATTTAAACAAAAAAACGAACTATTATTTTTTTGCATGACCTAAAAAATTTGTTTATTGTTTTAATGCCAAACATTTAATTTTAAAGGAAATGTATGTGTTCCGTTTCATCTATAAATTATTAACCTCTATCCCAAAACACAATTGGGTTATATATAGTGTGTTTGAAAAAGTGGATACACCCTTTTTTCTCGCTTATTATTATAGTTACACATATCGCTTATAGGACATGATTTAATTAGTGCAATATTTGTGATTGAACTGTGTGAAAATTGTAATTGTGGATCTTCCGGAATAACCGGAAGTCATATCAATTATATATATATATATATATATATATATATATATATATATATATATATATATATATATATATATATATATATATAATCAAAACCTTTTTACCCGTAGGTGTAAGGTATAAAAATAATACATTTCATTTATTACATTACATTTGGTATACAAATTTTGTCCATTCTTTTTTGTTTTTTGACATCTTCTTGGCTTCGCTCCATGGTACTTCTCTTTGTCCTAATGTCTTCATTACTTCATCGTTCCACGTTTTCTTGGGCCTTCCTCTAGTTTTCTTCTTTTGCACTTTGGTTTCCCATATTTCCTTTACTGGCCGGTGCGGTTTCATTCTATTTAAATGCCCAAACCATTTAAGTCGTTGAGTTTCTATAGTTGTATACAGTGCCTCTATATCGAGTTCTTTACGGATTTCTTCATTTCGTATGCGGTCTCTGCGGGTTATGTCTTTCACCCTTCTTAGATATTTCATTTCCATTGCCTGTAGTCTACTTTTTTGTCTTTCATTTAGCACCCAACTCTCGCTACCATATAAAAGTATTGGCCTGTATATTGTTTTATATGTTGTCATTTTAGTTCTTTGAGATACTTCTTTCTTCCCTATAAATGTTTTTGTAAGCGCGTGGTATATTTTCGACGCATTTACTATTCTTTCTTCTATTTCGTCTTCCATACTTCCATCATTTTGTAGTACTACCCCAAGGTACTTAAATGTATCTACTTGTTCTAATTTTTCACCATTCAGTGTTATATTTGTTTCATTTGTGTTATTTCCGATAACCATAATCTTAGATTTTCCTACGTTTATTTTCATCCTTCTCTGTGATAATTCTGGCTCCCATATCTTCAGGTTGTTTTGGATGTCTTGTTCTGACGCTGCACAGATCGTTACGTCATCAGCGAATGCACATGTAGCCAGCATAGTTGGTTTTAAGTAGCGATATCCAATGTGGAGTGGTTTTACTCTGTTCTTAGTTTTATTGATTACGTCATCCATCAAGATTATGAATAATAGCGGGCTCAGCACACCTCCTTGTCTTAGACCATCATTTACCGCGAATTCTTCAGATTTCATATTGCTCTTCCTTACATAATTTCTGTTGCTGTTATAGAGACTTGATTCCCTGTCTGAGTTTGAAACTGACTCCTCTTTTCTTTAAAATTTCCCATATTTCTTTTTGTGAAGCTCTGTCAAATGCCTTTTCTAAATCCAAAATGGCAAAATATGCAGTTGTTCCTTTTATTTTTGTTTTTGCAACTATTTGTTTCAGGGTGAATATATGGTCTTGCGTACTTCTGCCTTTCCTGAATCCGCTTTGGACCTCTTCCAGCTGGTCTTCAACAGTTGCTCTCAGTCTACTTTCCAGTAAGGCTTCATATATTTTTGCCACGATACTTAGTAAGGTGAGGCCTCTATAATTTGTACATTGTCTGCTGTCTCCTTTATTTTTGTATAGCGGTACAATTATTCCTATCTTCCAGTCATCCGGTACATTACTTTCCTTCCAAGCTTTTTTGAAGATACATAGTAACATTTCTTTACCATTTTCACCTAGATTTTTAAGCATTTCTGGTGCTATTCCATCGTGTCCTGCTGATTTTCCTCGTTTCATTAATTTAATTTTTTCTGTGAATTCTTCTATAGTTATATTATCTAGTTCTTCTTGTGTACCGTAATTGTCATCTTCGTTTTCAGAATTTCTATCTTGGTTTTCGTTGTGCAGGAGCTCCTGGAAATATTCTTTCCATCTTTCCATGATTTCTTTGTCCCCAGTTATTATACTACCATCTTTATTTTTTACCTGTTTCATTTCATATTGTTTGGGATTCCTTATATTTTTTAGCACTTTGTAAAATAGCTTTTGGTTTGATTTGCTGTCCTCTTCCATTTTGTTTCCGAATTCTTCCCATGCCTGCTTTTTAGCGTCCTGTATTACTTGTTTTACTTTTACTCGTTGTTGTTTTTATTCGATGTAAATTGCCTCCGATTTATCACTCAGATACTTTTCCCATTTTTTCTTTTTACTTTTCACTTCTTCCTTTATGTCGTTGTTCCACCATTTGATTTGTTTTCTATTTCTGTCAATAACTATTGCGCCGCATGCTTCTTTCGCTGCTGATAGAACAATACTCTTAAATTTTTGCCATATTTCCTCGGTACTTTCATTTTTCCAATTACTTCTATCTTGTTCAACTTTCTCTTCCACAGTATTTTTGTATTTTCCTGCAATTTCTTTATTTTGCAACTTGTATGATTTAATTACTTCTTTGGATTTATTGAATTTTTTATCTATATTTCGTACTGGTTGTGTTACAGCAGATTGGATTCGTAGCTTCGCTTGTAACAAGTAGTGGTCGCTATTTATTTCCGCCCCTCTTTTAACTCTTACATCTAAAATTTCCTTTCTAAATTCTTTATTTATAAGCACATAGTCAATTACTGACTTTTCATTTCTACTCCTAACTTCTCTCGTATACATATGTATGTCTTTGTGTGTATTTGCTACTATTAAGTTATTCTGCACGCAGAAATGTAGTAGTCTGTTTCCATTGTTGTTACGATGATTTTCTCCATGGGGACCAATCACGTCTATTATTTCATTTTTTCTCCTCCTTCCTACACGGCTATTATAGTCTCCTATAATTAGCAGTCTGTTGGTTATGTTTTCAATTTGGTCTGTTAGTTCCTCCCAAAATTTATCCTTTCGGTCTACTTTTTCATTTTCGTCTGGACCATAAACCACTATGACAGTTGTGTGAGACATCATTTCTGTTTCAATCTCTATTTTTAAAATCCTCTCCGATATAAATTCCTATTTCTTTAAGTAAGGGACATATTCCTTTCTTACTATTAGTCCTACTCTTTCTTTTGCCCTACTTTCAGAGTTTACACCACTGAACAGCAGTATATGTCCATTTTTAATCTCAGTTATTCCGCTGCCTTTCTTTTTTGTTTCGCATACTGCCATGAAGTCAAAGTTTGCTCTTTCGAATTCTTCCATTACTTCATACTCTTTACCGTTTAGACTTCTTGTATTCCAGGTTCCTACTTTCCATCCTGTCCATTTTTTAGTTTTACCTTTATTTTTACTTTTATTTGAATGTTGTAGTGTCGTAATTTTTATTGTGCGTTCTTAAGTCATTAAGCCATCATCCTTTGCCTGTGTCGTTTCCTTATAAACATCCTGGTTGCATTTATCTAGTTTTTTGAAAGTTTAAGGTCATTACTTTCATCATCCCATCTCATTTCTTTTCCATTTACAATCAGTTTCTTGTATCCTATTTTCGTCTGATTACCTTTATTTCTCTCTTCGCGAGCTACTTTTCTAATCTGTGCCTGTAACTCTCTCTCTTTTTGTGTTAGGTCCGAATCTATATAAATCGACGAGTTGTTTTTCCTTAATTTACTTTTTTCTTTTAAGATGTATAATTTGTCTGTCATAGTTTCAGTTTCTATAACACATCTACTTTCTCCTATTTTCCACGCGCTGCGTAATTTTATATCAATTTGTAGCTCTTCTTTTAAAAAAGTTTCTAACGAACCTTTGAGCATTCTTTCATCTATATTGTTTACCTTCTTTCCAGTTATTACCAAGTTTTTCATTCGCTTCTCTTTTTCTAGGTGCTCTATTTTATTGTTGAGATGTTTCAGTTCTTTCTTCATGATTAGGTTTGTTGTTCCTTTCTCATTTGTTTTATTTCATTTATCATTTCGTGTCATAAGAGTTTGCATCATTTTAAACATCCTATCCTGTTGCTCTTCACTCGTATCTTTGTTGCTTTTGACTGGTGTTCTCCTGATTTTTTTACATTTTCCGAATAATTCTTCCTCTCTCCTACGTTTAGCTTCATCTCCAGTATCTTCATCACTTTCCGATTGGGAACCTAACGGTTTCTTGCTCATTGCGTAAGGAACTGGGCCCGGATCAACTCCTCAGAGGCTAAATTCCTATCAACGAGTTCGCGATTCTTGTTATATAGTTATTATGTGCAGCAGCACTCGTATCGTACGTGTTAGGCTGGTTGCATTTATTACCGTCTTCAAGTTCTCTGATTGTCTATTACTATTTATTCCTAGCTTCTTGAATGGTACGTTGGTTGCGTATTATTTCTTCCAAGCGCTTTGCAAAGTTTACTATTTTTCAGCTGTTATGATTGCGCGCGCACTGTCTACAGAGACAGCTGGCAGATGGCCGTCAAAAATTTTTTACTTACCAATTTTTGCTTTTAAATCACACCGCCAAATTAGAAACACAGTCCGCCGAGTAGATAACACTCTGAGTAAGTCTATGTACTTTTACAATTACTATTACTTGTCACTAGCTGTTTTTTGTATAATAATTCTCGAGATTCAAGGGGATTTATTGATACTTGACAGTTGTGACATTCACAGCACTTCACAATAAGTCAATATATCAATTTTATA
The DNA here is from genome assembly GCA_963082715.1 of Harpalus rubripes. NCBI lineage: Eukaryota > Metazoa > Arthropoda > Insecta > Coleoptera > Carabidae > Harpalus > Harpalus rubripes. Next base: position 32,364,856 of record OY720458.1, read on the forward strand.
AATTTAAATACCACCTATACTATATTTTTATTTTATATTTAGATTGCATTTTTTGTTTTCTTTCCGACCATTCCAAATTTATTATTAATACGTTATTTATTTGTTAAAAATAATTACTTTCATTCGCTCGGTTTTTATAGTTAAGAGATGAAATTTAATATGTGAGAGGCCTATGACAATACTGAAGAATGCGCAATGCCCGGCAAGGAATTGACAGAATCGAGCTTAATAATGTTATGAGTGAATTAAGACGACGTACTTTAAATGTATTAATGGGGGACGGGGGACATATTGAATAAATGTTTTGTTACTTGTAAATTTCTTATTTCAAACTAACATTAAATTTAAAATAAATAAACTTATTAACTTGCCATTAAAACAACACTATCATAGCCCTCTCACATATTAAATTACATCTCGTAACGATAAAAATCGAGCGAAAGAAAGTAATTATTTTTAACAAATGAATAACATTAACACTAATAAATTTGGTATAGTCAGAAAAATAATAAAAATTGTAATCCAAATTTATAAAAAAATACTATAGGTTGTATTTAAATGTACAAAGTTGATATCACTACCGGTTATACTGGAATTTCTACAATTACAATTCACTCACAAATATTGCACAAATTAAATCATGTCCTATAAGCAATATGTGTAACTGCAATAATAAGCGAGAAAAAAAGGGCGTATTCACGTTTTCAAAGTGAGGTACCTTACCGTTTACCTGACAAAATTCCACCTTACCGACGCCGAGTTAATACATTTAAAAAAAAAATCAGTAATAAATAAGTTTTAATGACCACTAATAATATTAACTAAACATAAATAATGTAAACTAAAGAAATGTAATTTATTAAAATATAATTTATTAAAACCTAAAATTGAGATTTACAGTATTATATTACATTACAAATTGTTTTTTATCAGTCATGTTGGTAGCACTTGCCACTAAAAAAATGAACTTTACAGAAGGAAAATTCATTGCTCACTGACAGCAATTTGAGGTTATATGTCATTCATCTGTTAGTTTTGAAAGCAGTAAAATGAAAAGCGCAAAAAACAGTGCGTTTATAGATCTTCTTAACGATGTGTTTTCAGCGCGCTTGTAGACTCATAAAGACACCGAAATAGAAATACATAAGTTTTTTAAAAATTATTATTGTTGTGTGTTGTACTAAAACCGACTCGTATATTCGGACTTTAGTTGTCTTAGATACTTCTTTTTTGTTAAAAAATGTTTTATAGAGTGCTCCGTACAGGTTCGATACTTTACTTATTCGGTTCTTTATCTCTTTCTCTATTTTTCCTGTTTCGTCTACAATAGCTCTCAGATATTTCATTTGTTTAGTCTCTTCATTTCCGTTACCTATAGTAATTATTCCTGTCTTTTTTAAGTTTATTTTTAGGTCGTATTGCTGTAAAATGTCTCTCCATCTTTCAATTCTATCTTGTTGCCTATGTGTGTACCTTTTATTCTTTCATTATCCTTTCTCACTATATTATCTATAATCAATGAAAAGAAGTGGGTTAAGGATACTATCTTGTCTAACTCCTCTCGCAATAATAAATTCCTTGGTCCTGGTACCTGCTATCTCTACTGTGTTTATTGTAGTGACGTACAGGCTCTGTATTGCCTTTATTAAGTTGTTGTTATTCCTCTTTCACTCAGTATCCTCCATATTTCTTCCCTACGAACGTTATCAAACGCATTTTCTAGATCTATTGCGTAACAGTGGAGTTTTTGATCTGTGGCCAACATTTTCTCAGCGATCTGTCTGATTACAAAAATCCAATCCTGAGTTGATCTTCCTGCCCTAAATCCGGCCTGTATGTCTTTAAGAGTGTGTTCGATTTTTAGCCGAAGCCTTTCTTCAATTATTCTTTTATATATTTTGTAACAAATAACAGTAGCGATATTCCTTCATAATTACTGCAGTTAGCAAAATCACCTTTTCTGTGAATTGGGACTATTACAGCTGTTCTCCAATCGTCTGGTATTGTATTTGTTTTTCAAGCCTTGGAAATAATTTTGTGTAATAAATGTATACCTGTTTCCCCCAAGAATTTTATCGTTTCTGGCAGAGTGTCGTCTATACCTGGTGCGTTTCCAATTTTTAGTTCCTGTGTCGCTTTAATTACTTCGATTTTTTCTATATCTTCTGCTTCATCGTTGTGCTTTTGGTCTTCTTTTTCGCACTCCATAACTTTATTTTCTGTTCCTCTTTCCAATAATTGTTCGAAATATTCCCGTCATCTTTCTAGGATATCATTTTCTTCGGTAATATTCTTTCCTTCCTTATCCTTTACGTTTTTTAGTGGGTTTTCCTTTTCCTTTCTCAGTCTCCTCAGTGTACTGTATAACATCTTTGCATTTCCTGTAGCATCTTTTTCCCAAAATCTTCCCATGTGTTAGTATTTGCGTTTTTTACTAATTGTTTAACCTCTTCTCTTTGCATTTTTTGTATTCCTGGTAGTTTTCATTGTTTTTATTGTTCCGTAAGTATTTTTTCTTTGCAACTTCTTTTATATCTCTACTCCACCATGGAGTTTGCTTTTTTTGTTTGTGAATTTGTTTACTCCACAGACTTCCATAGCTGTTGTTTTATCTATATTTTTAAATTCCTGCCACAGATCGTTCAATCCCAAGTGTGAAATCCTCACTTCGTTTTTCTTAATTTTTTTATCTTTATGTCCTGGTAGATTTTTTGGTATTTTGCTTCTTGTAATTTACATGCTTTAAGATGGTACACTTGTCGGCGTAACGGCATCAAAAACAAGTCTCCGTTGCTCCACGGTTCTGGCTGTAATATTACAAATTAACAACTGGAATTTTAAATGCAGGATCATAAAGATCTAATTCATACGATTATAAAGCTGTTTTTTAAATAAATTGTACCAAATAAGAAAAAATAATTATATAATAATGACAATATTTGCCATTTTCAACTATAATTTATTTTAAATTTTTAACATTTAAGAAAAAAAATAAGGTTTTAGAGAGTTAGATACATATTTAAGAAATCTATTAGTCTTTCATTTTTAAAAATCTCTTAAGTAGTTTTTTAGTACAGAAAGAATAACTAATATGCAATTCTAGTACCAGAATAGGCACATAGATGTCGCAGGTGTGTATTGCTAGGGTTGATCTCATTAGCTCCGCCCTGCCTTATCGAAAACTTCCGAATAGAGCCGAGAAAACAATTAGGTATAGAAGCAAGGGTTCGTTATCAAGGTTGGAAAGAAAATTATAGGGGACGCATATTATAAACTAGCGTTATTTTAATTATTTTCGGCAATAAAATTTTAATTTTGTAAATTTTAATGTATTGTTAAATAGATAATTAACACGAAAAAAATGTATACTAGTATAACCAATCTTTGAGGATAAAAGTAGTATTTTTAATCCAGTTTTGAAATGGATTACTTATTTACAAATAATACAATGAAAATAATTATACACGACCGAATTTGAAAATCGGACAACCCAAAATAACTTTTTTATTTATAATTATTTTTGAATTTTCTTTTAGGGGCTCATGAATCATGGTATTTGGCATGATGGTAGCACTTCCGGTTGAACCAGATTTTATTTTTACATACTTAACATGCAACATGAGAAGTTTTATCCGAAGTGGTTTTGACAATAATATGGCCAAGTGGTGTGTCATTGTCCACACTACTGCAAGCGACTTACGAGGGTCGTTTGATAAGTCCGGTAAAATTCTAATTGATGAAGTCTCAATCCCAAATCTAATATGATATTTGTGAAATATTATCATTCAGTAGGTCACCCTAAAATTTTCAGACAGATTATGTCATTAAGTTTTGGCAGTCATTGAAATTAGACAACCTCTCGGAATTTTGCAATAATGGAAAAAAGTGAATTTAGTGTGCTGATTAGATATTATTTTTTACGTAAAAAACTATTACGCAGACGAAAACAAAACTTTAAACATATTATGGGGACTCTTCGTTATTAATCAAAATGATACACAAATGTGGTATACTGATTTTCCATGTGGCCGTACATAAGTACAAGTAGTGCCGAACGTTTAGGACGCTCAAATGAGAAATGATTGATAAAATCCATGACATTGTATTAAAATACCGCAGATTGCAAGTGCGTTAAATAGTTGAGATAGTACGGATCTCAGATGAACGTGTGCGCAATATCTTACACGAACATTTGGCTATGAAAAGGATATCCGCACAATGGGTGCCGCATTTGCTCGCAGTCGACCAAAAACTAGCACGTATGACAACTTTGGAGGCAGGTTTGGCGATGTTCAGGTGCAATAAACAAGAGTTTTTGCGTCGTTTCATAACTATGAACAAAACATGGATTCATCACTACACACCTGCGATCATAAAACAGTGAATTTATCGGGCAAATCTGCACCGAAAAAATAAATGCAGTCTTATCGGTCAGTAAGACCACGACCATAGTGCTCTGGAATGCACGCGGCATAATTCACATCGATTTTCTTGAAAAGCGAAAAACAATGAACAATGTATATTATTTCAACTTATTGGACAGTTTCAACAATGTTTTGAAAGAAAAACGGCCACATATGGCGCAGAAAAATATTTAATTTCATTTTTACAATTTAAAACGAAAAGTTCTGCCGTTTTACGTGTGATTTTGGTAGCGGGTGCGAATATTTCGCGCTGTAGTGTGTAAAATGTACGTCGTTATGGTTACATCAACGTTGAAATATTGACATATTTCGCATAGAAAGAATAATGTACAAACATCACCGTTTTCTGACATTTTTGATCTGGAAACAATTAATTTAAATATTACTCAATATTATCACAACTGTTTCTGCAGCTTGCCTGATATCATGGCTTACTAGGTTAATTATTCGTAATTTTATCTTACGTTTTTGTAATTTATTTCCTCAGTAAAAATGCAATTAAATCGGAAGTGCTATCATCATGCCAAATACTATGAGCCTAGTTTACATGTTTTAATACATTTTTTTGGCAGAAAATAACTTTAGTACCATCTAACAATTAATTTTTAGGCAAACTAGTTCAGTGAATTACCTTGCGTACGTTATATTTATTTATTAGGTTGCAAGAGTCTGTATCTGTACTAATATTTCATATTACAATTTCGCTGTTAATAATTACTTGTATCTATTATTATGTACGAGTAGTACTGCCAAATAAAAGTGTAAATTATTATTACTGATTATTAATATATCAACTTCGCCATGGAAGAAAGTCTTTGCATTATTATTATTATTATTATTATTATTATTATTGTTGTTGAAATTGAAAGCAGGGGTAGCCCGAATGAAGGGGATAAAAGTAACCAATCATAAGCAATGAGGCTCCAGATACAAGCTCGCCTCCTTGCTACTCGCCACCGCTCACCTGCACCCCTCTGTTACTAAAAGAGAAGACGTGTTCCACCTTAATGTTTCTGTATTTTAACATTTATGACAAAAAACAACGTATTTGTTTTTTTTTTGTCATATATCCATGGCTGCTTAGACAAAATGCTCATAAAAACTGTAACTATGTAATTAATTTTTACGTTTATATGAAGAGATAAAATAATCGTTTCACATGATTTAGATGCTGCATTTAAATCTCTATAACTTTTATTTGAAGTATTTTTGCAAAAAATAATTAGGTAACGTTTGCGCAAAGAAAAATTGATTTCCCATGTTAAACTCCTGTTTCACTTTTCGATTTACACCCTGTACATTCTTTTCAGTCCCTTGTGCGGGTTTGTTTTTGGTTTCCTTATCTAAACTTTTAATGTTTTGAAGTCACGTTCTTTTTCCTTGCCTTAGTGTGTCCGTGTTGTTCCGTTGTTGTCTCTTAATTAGTTTTTAGGGAATTTTTGGGTGCTCGCGCTCGGTTCCTCTAACCTATTACTTTGTTTGTTCCATGTATATTCTTTACTATCGACTGTCATTTTCCTATATCCGATTTTCACTTTCTTCCCTTTATCCTTTTCTTCTTTAGCTTGTTTCCTGATTATTCCTTGTACTCTTCATTCTTCTTTTGTCATGTCATTTTCAATATATATTTGTTTACGTCCAAGCTTATATTTGTTTTTCATTACCTGTTGTTTTTTTCCTGCCAATTATTTAATTCTGCTATGAATATTTGATTGTTGGTATTTGTCTCAATTTTATTTACTCGAAATTGTAGTTATATTTATTTAAACGGAATCAGACTGCGGTCCTTTTGTCGGAACGCTAGGTATAGTGAAATAAGATACATAGAAAAAGTAACTACTAAAAATAGTAGAGTAAAGTCGGTGAATGTGGAATACCATTTTTATTTCATTGAAAAAAACATGCGAAAAGATGGCGGTTAATCATCAAATATTGTATATAGGTCATTTAAAATGTACTTTACAAAATAGTAACACTTTCAGGTTGATTATCTAGAATAATTCACTTATAAGAGCAATTTTCTTCAAAATTGAAATTTTTAAACCTCTTGAAAAAGGGACGGTAATGTGGAATACCATAGTGGAATATATACCACAAAACCATACTTACTTTCACAGTATAAGAAAATTCGGAAAACAATGCAAATATGTTCTTTAACTTATTTATTCCTTCTTATCAAAAATATATTTCAAAAATGAGTATCCTATTGGAATGTAACAAAATAAACTATATTACATAATCAACTAAACGCATTTAACCCATTTGATGTTCCCGTACTGCCTTCTGCATGTTTGCTTCTTGCTAGGTTTGCTTTTCTGGCACATTTTCCTAAACCAAGAACAGTTATCTAGTCATATTATAACATTTTCGCTAATTTGGAATATTCCACATTGGCATACCCCTCGGTATTCCACATTAGCGGATTTGTTGACATCAAATTCTCGCCATCGAATTTCATTTAGGAATTAGTTAGAAAAATATTTTTTAAATCTAGGCTACATCCCCAAACCCCTATCCATACTGCAGTTGCAAAAAATCGTACTTTCTACTACACAATCAGTAATAAAACTACATAGCTTCACACTTGCTTAAAAAGCTCAGCAGGCACTCATACTATTTTTCAAGGTTTTTGATGTTATGCACAATGCAGTTAAGTTAATGTCTCTATGTGGGTAATAACTCTTCTACACACATGCATTTGTGCCATTAGATCACAGATGACGTGTACCATTTTTTCAAAAAGCGCCTATTCCACATTAGATGACTATTCCACATTCACCGACTTTACTCTAACACTTTTAAAAAAATATTTTTGTTTCATATTTATTCTAGTTGACTCTATTTTTAAGAGATTAATGATTCAAACGTCTATTATGGCGATATCCATTTTGTATAAAACAGAAAAAATATTAAATATTTCCATTTTTCACTGTTAAAAAGTTTTTACTATACATTTTTCAATGGGTAATATGCCGTGATGATATATTTATTTATTTTATTTTTCAGAAAGTAGAATCTTGAAAATTATGATATAACAATGTATTGAATGCTCTTATTAATTTATTTCCCTTATATTCAAATTCCTTCCTAAATTTATTGGAATCTTACTCTTAAGTTTAGTCACGAAGCTGAAGTTTTTCAAACGATAATTATTCAAATATCAAGGAAAATTAATAAAGAGAACATTTTACAATATGTACAAAAAAAAAATAACTAACGTGGTACGGATACGGACATGTTAGAAGAAAAGACGATTGAAGATGGATAAAATGCGTGGCAGATTGGAGTCCAAAAGCAAAAAAAAGAAAAGGAAGACCACAAAAAAGATCTTGGCGAGATAAGGTTGATCAAACAGAGACGAATGGCGGACCTAATTAAGAGAGGGAAGACCGCCAAGGCAGTAGAAATCCCCGAATATACATATACTAGAAATATATTTGAAAATATTTTTAAAAAATTGATTTGTCTAATAAGTGATCTCCTATCTCTTGTATCTTATTTTGAGATTTGTATTCTTAACCATTAAATTATACTAACCACTTGTTGATCATCCATAGTTTGTGGAAAATGACTATTGGCTTCATTTATAGCCGTAAATAAAGATTGTGTAGCAATAGAAACTGGAGTATGCCATTGAATTTGCGAATCACTATCTCCTACTGCCTCACTGCTGTTAGCGGTGTTTGATTGGAAAGAATGGATTGGAGATGCATTTTCACCAGTTGCTACAACAATAACTTGTTCTGGTTTCTCAATTCTTTCTACTGAGAGAAGAGAATGAAGAACTTCACTGGCTTCCTTTTCTGCTGCGTCCACTCTCGCCATTTTCTAAAAAATAATACTCATATAATATTACCATCATGTTAGCTTCTACAATTAATGATAAAGTCAAAATTGTCATCATTTATTAATTATCAAAATTCCTATATAATTTACATACAGTATTCATGATTTTTCTGAGTTATTGACTAATTACTCCCAATATATAAATATATTATATCATTTATTTATAATATGAATTATAAAAATACAAAATAGTTGAGCGTATTTTCTCCGCAGTAGTTAAAATGATGAATTCTCGTGCAAATTGATTTGAATCATGAACTTCAAAACTAGAATTCATAAAAATAAAGGTTACACAAAAAAGTTCACTAAATATACTTTATTTTCCTACGATATAATCTTGTACTTAATGGGATTGTGTGGTAGTGACTTGGCGAATTAATGGCAGCACAGGACTGTTTTTTTTTTTTTCTTGAATAAAAGGCTAATTTACACGATGTTAGATGCAGGGAGAGTAGCGTAGCAAGTGGAGTGCACTTTACCGTCTACTCTGCTGTTTTAAAGCTAGGGAAGTTTACACACATTAGAGTGGGTGCTTTTCATTTAGCGACACATCGACACAAGTCGACAGAAGTTGACGTGAGTCGACGCATGTGCTTTCCATTTGTTTTGTGTCGCTGTAAGACGGCGACTGGGCGACTCCTACCGACTCCACAAATCCGTAGTCAAGGAGAGTTGACCCTTTGAAAAATTAAAATAGTAGGGTTTTGTTTTGGTCGTAATTTTAAAAAAATATAACTGCTACTATTGCTGGCAGTCGAATCATCGAACAGGGCAAGCTAGCTAAATGTACGTCATTTAGCTAATGAAATGAAATTATTTTAACAACAATAACATAAAATTTAAACAAATTTTATTAACCTAATTTCTTGTCTTTCTAAACTTAAAAACTGATATATATGAACGTAAATAAAGGACACTATTGCGGACACTTACTAATTTCCGTTCCATTAACAACATGGTGTTAACTTGAGTTGACACACACGTCGACTCATAAAATGGGGTTATCACACGTACGCACGTATCTGCAACCTGTCACACATTTTCTGCAACTTCAAGCGTTTCGTGCAACTTTTGACGTGTGATAGTGCAACTAGCTTTACATCTTGTTCGAAAACTGGTCACACGTATCTGCAACTATCAAGATACGCATTCGTAGAAAAGCGGCTTAGCGAGTAAAAATCCCTAAACTCTTTGACATTTGTTTGTAAACAGTGGTAAACAGTACGAAATTTTTAAAAATGGCTGGAGTAGCTGGAGTCGAAATAAAATCAGACGAATTTTTTCAAACTCTGATTGATCTCGTAAGAAAAGAAGAAGCTCTGTGGAATACGAGACATCCATATTTTAAATAACGTAGTAGCAGTTAATAATTTCTTGTTCATTTCTGATATTATTCGTCTAAATACAAATAAATGATTCAAACTTTTAAAAATGACAACAGGGATTAAATATCATGTGTACCAACATCGAGACTAAAAAAAATATATTTCTTGCAACTTTGCGTACGTCTGGTCTGATAACGTAGATTGCGAGTTGTAGCAACTGTTGTCAAAACAGAGGCAGATACGTGCATACGTCTGATACCCCCTTATAAGTCGTGTAAATGGAAAGCACCCATTACTGTACTGACGCTAGTAGTGTAGTGTTTGGTGAAAATAAGTTCAAGAAAAAGATATTTTTTTTTGTATTTTCAAACATTCTTGATTATATGTACCTACATCTTATACTGATGTCACACTATCATTCATATGAATGATGGTGAATGAGAAAGAAGAAGAAGTGATCTCCGTAAATGACGAAATTTATGCGAACTGCTATTTTCTCGTCTTTCACAATTATTCACTGCTAATTTCACTCGTGAAAGCACTATAAACAACTTCATTTTATTGTATATATTCGGTAAAAAAAAAATCATCTTTCACGCATCACTTCTTCTTTCTCATTCACATGAATGATAGTGTGGCATCGGCTTAAAATTTTTATTTTCTACTTCAACTAGTTCACTCCAAATCCGTCCTTTGTCATTTTTTCCACGATTTCAGCGACCGCGGCTTGTCTCATGTTTTTATTTCAGTAGTTTATACACGCTACGTAAATTCTATAAACACTCGTATTCGCCATAAAGTTCTACAAGCTATAAATATTCTTTTTCTGTAAATTTCAGTTCACTTGAAGCAAATTAAGTTAATATGATAGTACTGAAATCAATTTTTAAAATTGTTATTACAACCCTGTAGGTACCCAACATACGGTACTCGTCATAATTACTATTATTAGTTACCATTCCAATGAAGAAAAAATAGTAACACTAACTAACAAAAATAATCGAACTGTCACCTATCATAAACAAAGTGGGTATACCGAGTATACGGCTACGGCACTAACTTTTGTTATCTTTGTCTAACGTTTGCATATGCGCATTGAATTTTTGAAATGGTCTATAGCAGCAAAAATGTACAACAAAATTATAATTTTTTAAACAAAGATAATAGCTCAAAATTCGCCATTATGGCGCTTCGTTAACACAGAGTGAGATCTTATTTATCATGTACGTTATTTGATGTTTTGTTGATATGTGGTTTGGCTGACATGAAATTTGGCTACGTTGCGGAAGTCAGTCATACGCTTCAATATCTTGTACACAATTACAGTGATGGAAGTGACTTTGTATTTTAAGTATGTACAATTGTTTATTAATTTTTAAAATAATATTTTTTTACCCCTCTTTTGAAAACCTTAATATAAAAGTTCCCCTAAGCCTGTATATGTAATTTTTAATAATATATATCCATTAATTAATATGGAAGTCAGGACGCCTTATAAACTTCACGGAAGTGACTCCTTAACAAATGCCAATATATATATATATATATATATATATATATATATATATATATATATATATATATATATATATATATATATATATATATATATATATATATTTCAGATTATAACCATTCAATTCTCTTTATCAAACTATGAACAAACATAACATTCTGTATATTGTCACGGGGAATGTCTGGATTTTTCTTTCTTTCGTTGTTTTGATAAATTAATATGTCTGATTTTTCAATATAGTATTACGTCATCCGTCAATTTTAAACGAGGATATTGTAATATTAAAATATCGATGTATTGCATTTATATATTTTTTCGCATCTCATTATCGCGTGGAAATTTGAAAACAATAGCAAATTTGGCCATACTTTTGTATATTAGCACTCAGCATTATAAACCATTTTTACAATTCTCTTCAATTTTTTAATCAATTAATAACAATCAACAAAAATCAAGAAAAGACTAGTACGAGAATGTACAGAAAACTAAGATAAAACGAAAAACGAAAGAAACAAAAACAAACAATAATTGTGCTCGATAATAGAGACAAACCCTAAAATAACGGTAGAAGAGTTTATGTATCTATATCAGTGGTTCCCAACCAGTGGTCCGCGGACTCTCAGTGGTCCGCAGGAGCTATAAATATGGTCCGTGGAAGATTTCAAACTTTTATTCGTTTTAAATTATTATCTGTTACGCGGCGGTGTAGCATCGGTACGAGTGCTTGCTACGTATGGTAAAGGCAACAATGCACCTTACTCCCCCACTCCTCTTTCTCGCTTTTCTATGCTTTACGCGCAGCTTTTTTGTCACACCTTTACTATACGTAGCAATTGGTAGCGATCACTCGCGCCCAGTAATTCGACTGTATCAATAACATGCGTGTAGCTTTGAGTAATAATATTAGCCCCAGGATTACTGAACTTGTACAGAAGATGCAAGCTCAAAAATCACATTAATGCAAATCGAATTTAATTTTCTGTTGTTTTATATTACAATTTTATTACAATGCATGTTACTTTTCAGTTTAATAAATACTTATGTTAACATTTTTGAATAAAGTTTCTTTTTTGTTAAATGTTGTTTTCTATTACAGTTCTCTACAATGCATGTTACTTTTGAGTTTAATAAATACTTACGTTAAAAGTTTTGAATAAAGTTTATTTTTAAATTGATTCAGTTTATTTTTCTTTAACCTTGTGGTCTCTGATAAAACCAAAGAAATCAAAGTGGTCACTGACCAAAAAAAGGTTGGAAACCACTGATCTATATGGAATAGAATTATTTATTTTATAATAAATATAATAAAAATTGTAAGAATATAACACAAACGAAACCATTCGATCACGACAGTGCAACTAGGGATGCGCACGATACATCTGATTAAGAAAAATCGATATTTGGCTTTCTTTACTAACATGTGTCGTCACAGTTTATTTGATGTCTACGGTCTAGCCTACTTTGGCGAAAATACTTCGACGATAACTGAGCATGCAAATAAATGAGCTAAAGGGAAAATGGTTATCAAAATATTTATTTCTGGGATTCAATGTGTTTTAAATTCAATGGTTACATTTAATTTTTAATAAAATATAGATTTTTGTGTAGTATAGGTACCTACATTGTTGTTCTTTTACTAATCGTAAAATATGGGAGCATATATAAGTTTATATTATTTTCAAAAGTGAAAAGTCGGAAATCAGCTCATATAATTTGTAAATATTGTAACGTTTTTATTTATTTGGGTGAAGTGTAAATATTAGACAATTGTTATTAATGAAAATAAAAGTTTATTATAATGATAAATAGATATTAAATATAATTAAAAGATGATAAATATAACGAACACTAGGATTAAACAAATATTAAACATTAATTAAGACTAAGAATATTATAAAACACTTAAACACTAAGATTATTTATATAGATCACTTATTTATTTATACAAATATATTTATTTATATTCACCACTTGTCTACTATCTGTTTATATCACCAACTGTTTAACACGCAACGAATATTTATATCAGACTGTCCAGTGCCTTCGCCAACGGTGCTTATATACCGTAGCCGAAAATTCGAGAACGCACGGGAATACTTCTAGATACAACACAATAGGTTACATCAACCGCGTAATTAAGCAGGCGCCGGCCAGTCGGTTGCGTCATCGCTAACAATAGACGCTCGCTCGTCCCTGCGACAGCGGCGGCTACACCGACGGGGACAGAGGCGGTAACAGTGGCGACGAGGGCGGGCACTGCACATTACACTGCCCCCTCCTTAACTGTTTCGTCCCGGAACAGTTCATGATGACGAAATCTGCATGCATTACCCTTGGTGCATTTCGAAGTTTTGAAGAAATGACAGTCGATGGTCCGCTCGACTTCTTCTTTATGTCCGTTAGGGTTAAAGCTGCAAACGAGAATTTCAACACCGGTAAAACGGAAGAGGATTTCTATCATGTTCCTAACAATCCTCCAATCTAAACCATCTAGACCACAGCCTAACTTCGGTACGGCTAGCTTCAAAATGTCATTCTTAAGCAGATGATCCCTCAAATCGCACAACGAGTTCCACAGGTCACGATATGACGGTTTCTGGTACGAGCGTGGTTTTGTAACCAGGTAGTAGATGCACCGCTGATGGTCTGCATTGTTATCCCTCAGGCGCAGCGTTTTCCCAACAGTTGGGCGTTGGTTAGCCAGTTCTTGTTGTCGCCCAAATTTCGCCTTGAAGGCTGAAGCTATGCCACGGGACATCTTTAAGTCTTCTGATACGCAGTGACCGAGGGAATAATCTGAAGACACGGTGAATAGATCTCGGTGTTCTTCTTTCGTCACGCCGAACCGCGCCTTGCGGCCAAAGGAATAGTTCTCCATGAAGTCTTCAAAAGTTGGTTCTTGTGTTATGATCTGACGAACCGTTGCTCCGTTATGGACTTCGTGGTTGTCTCCGGCAAAAGGGGCTAGCCGATTAAAGTGTACTACTCTCGGCTTCCCGCCAGGTTGTTTCTTAATTCTGTATACCACGTCATTTATCCTTTTGACTACCTCATAGGGGCCTTCCCAATTATTTTGCAGCTTTGGTGATAACCCACGACGTCTTTGTGGGTTGTAAAGCCACACTAAATCCCCAGGTTGATATCCATCCTTTTCGGCCTTGATGTCATACCGGTCCTTCATTCGGTCGCTGGCAGCTTGAATGTTCGTACGGACTTGTTCATGAATGTCATCCATTCTTCTACGTAAGTCCGTAACGTAATCTTCCCCGGCCAGATCTTCCCCAGGTTTACTGCCGAACACCAAGTCACATGGTAAGCGCAACTCGCGCCCGAATAAGATGTTCGCAGGAGTTTGCCCTGTTGTTTCATGCACGGATGAACGATAAGCCAACAGGAACAGATGGAGGTGTCGGTCCCAGTCTCTTTGGTGGTTGGAGACCTTCGACAAATATCGGTTGATCGTTCTGTTCATTCGTTCAACCATGCCATCAGACTGCGGATGTAATGCAGTTGTTCTAGTTTTATTAATTCCTAATATCTTACAGACATTTTGGAAAACGGCAGACTCAAAATTTCTTCCCTGGTCGGAGTGGAGTTCACGCGGTACTCCGAATCGGCATATACATTCCTTAACCAAAGTTTCAGCGACCGTGGTGGCTTCCTGGTTGGGTAATGGATATGCTTCAACCCACTTGGTGAAGTAGTCCATAACCACCACGATGTATTTATTTCCTTCGTCACTTTCTGGGAATGGTCCAGCCACATCAATCGCAATACGCTCAAATGGGCGACCAACGTTGTATTGTCGCATTGGAGCTTTTCGTCGTTTATGCGGACCGTTACTTCCAGCGCAAACCACACATTTCTTGCACCAATCTTTCACATCTTCCGTGAAGTTAACCCAATAAAACCGCTGGCGCAATCTTTCTAGTGTTTTGATGACTCCGAAATGGCCTCCAGATCCGTCATGGATCTCTTTCAACACGTCTGGTATTCTACTCTTAGGAATAACTAACTGAGTTCTCTTCTCAGTTCCATCAGCATTTTCTACCACACGCTTTAACATGCCATCCTCAATCACCATGGAGTCCCATTGCGCCCAGTACGATTTTACACTTGGTGAGTGTGGTGCAACATCTTCCCATACTGGTTTGCTCTCCTCTGCTTTCCATTTGAGTATAATTTTCAAAGTTGGGTCTTTTTCTTGATCTTCGCGTAGTCCATCGGGCTGCCAATTATCGTCGACTACTGTTGTTCTGGCGACGATGGAAAATTTTTCTTCTAGTCGACTACAATGCTTGCACCCGTCTTGGCACGGCCTTCTGGACAATGCATCGGCATTACGATGGCTGGTACCTGTTCTATGCTCGATTTTGAAATCGTATTCCTGTAGTCTTTCAATCCATCTAGCCACCTGACCTTCAGGATTCTTGAATTGTAACAGCCATTTTAATGCAGCATGGTCAGTTCTAATCAAAAATTTTCTTCCGTACAAATATTTGTAGAAATGTTCCACGGATTTCACGACTGCCAAGAGTTCTTTTCTAGTAACACAATAATTCCTCTCTGGTTTTGACAAAGTCTTACTAAAGTAGGCAATAACCTTTTCATGTCCGTGTTGTATCTGGGAAAGAACGCCACCAATTCTCACGTTGCTTGCATCTGTGTCTAGTATGAATTCTCCTTCAGGTAACGGATAACTCAGGACAGGTGCGCTTGTCAAAGCTGTTTAAGTTCTTTGAACGCAACTTTGCAGTCCATTTCCCAGATAAATCTTCGACCTTCTTCAGTAAGCTTTGTCAGTGGCTTGGCTATGTTGGCACATCCCGGTACATATCGCCGATAATAAGTACACAAACCAAGAAAACTTCTAAGTTCGTGTTTGTCTCTAGGCGCTGGCCAATCTCTCACAGCCTTTATCTTTTCCGGGTCAACTGCAATACCCTTATCTGAAACCACGTGTCCAAGGTAATGAACTTCCTTTTGGAACATGTGACATTTCTTGGGGCTGAGCTTCAGGTTAGCCTTCCGCAATCTCTGGAAAACCTCTTCCAAATTCTTCATGTGGTCCTCGAATGTTTTACCTACCACAATAATGTCGTCGAGATAGACTAAACAGGTTTTCCATGATAGCCCAGCCAATACTGTCTCCATAAGTCGTTCAAACGTTGCAGGGGCATTGCAGAGCCCAAATGGCATTACAGTAAATTGCCACAGTCCGGTACCAATTGTGAAGGCTGTCTTTTCCTTATCTTTTGGATCCAAATCGACTTGCCAGTATCCGCTCTTTAGATCCAGAGTGGAGAAAATCTTCGAGCCAGCCAAAGTGTCTAGTGTATCGTCTATTCGAGGTAGCGGGTAGCTATCCTTCTTGGTGACGTTGTTAAGTTGACGGTAATCGACGCAAAATCGTGTAGAGCCATCCTTCTTCTTTACTAACACCACTGGTGAAGCCCACGGACTGCTTGAAGGTTCGTTCACACCTTCCTTTTTCATGTCTTCAATAATTCTTTCCGCTTCCTCACGCTTCGCCAATGGTAGTCTTCTTGCTGGCTGGCGGATGGGTCTTGCGTCGCCGGTGTCTATCTTATGGTGAACCACATTAGTTCTCCCGTTGGTCTTCTTGTCAAATTGAAACACATCTTGAAATCTTCCAATTAATTTCTTCGCCTTGGTTCTCTGGTCGGCGGTCAGTTCTTGGAAGGATGTCGATAATTGATTAATTAACGTGTCCGGAACTTCCTGAGAAATGTTCCCCTTGGCCTTCACAGTTCGAATAATCGAGGATACTGCCGAGCATTCTCCTACAATTGTTCCTCTCTTAAGAACAACTGGATAACAATTTACGTTCATTCCTCGAACTGGTATTGCTTGACTGGCTTTGATCAGTGATTTTCCTACAACAACTCCAGTACCAGTCTTCACATCATCATTCTTGGGCTCAAGCATAACAATATTCCCCTCACAGAAACTACCATCTAATTGTGCTTGCACGATAGATTCACTTCGTTCTGGAAGGGTAACATCTGCAGTCATTAGTACGCGCACAGCTTTGTCGTCTCGTGGATTTAATACGAGTTCTTCTTCATTGACCATCATCACACCATTCTTCAGATCAAGTTTAAAACCGTGCTTTTTCATTACGTCCATACCGAGTATTAATTCATCTTCAACGTCAGCTACCAGCGCACGATGTTTAAAGGATGTGTTTCCAATAGTGATGGTCAGATCTATTTCTCCTAATGTAGTAGCTTGTTCTCCCGTTGCTGTACGTAATCGCCACTTGGTTGGTTGAAGACGTATCTTGCCTGTATCCTTTACTAAATCGGGTCTGATTATAGTCTTTGTCGCACCCGTATCTAGTAACATTTTCAGTGGCCTTCCATTAACAGAGCCATTCACGTAGATGCTACTGGCTTAATGATGAAGGGATGCGACATAACTGATGGATTCTGGGGCTGTCAGATTACGAGTTGACGATTGCCCCTTCGCATCAACCCGACTTAATTTTCCAACTCCTTTTCTTCTTTTGTCGATTCCATATGCTTTTGCATTTTTCGAAGAACTAAGTTTCTTTCTTTCAGCAACCACTTCATTTACAATTCGTCGCATTTTCTCTTCTAGGTCTTCCGTGTCTTCTTTTCTCTCCGCATCAATATTTCGCACTCGAGATTGATTACGTGAAGCTTGTTTGGCAGCTTCATGTTCTAGTGCATATGAGAGTGCGTCAATTAATGTTTTTGGGCGGGCCAATCGTAGTGCTTGCTGTGTTTCGCTGTCTCGAACTCCGTAGATAAATGCTTGAACGGCCAAGCACTCCAAAACGCTGTCAGGAGCTGCAGGATGTGCGAGACGAACCAACCGAGCTACGTCGACTTCAAATTCTTGAAGGCTTTCTTTTGAACTCTGATAGCGGTTCCTCAGTTGCGTCTGGTACACCTGCTCCAGGTGCGCATTGCCGTACCGCATGTCCAACCGCTTGACTAGTTGGTCGTAGTCTTCTTGTTCTTCTTCCTTCAGCGTTTGTAGGATGTCGATGGCTTCCCCACGCAATGAAACAGTCAACGCTGTAGCCTTCTCTGTAGACGTCCAGTTATTTGCTTTCGCAGCCGCTTCAAATTGTTTTAAATAATTCGGCCACGAAGATTTTCCATCAAATTCCGGTGTTTTGATGTGCATTGTTGTACTAGTATCAGGTTTTACTACTTTCTTTTCTTCGTGTAAACCTGACTTCACTACATCGGAATTCGACATTGACGACGATGTAATTTCAGTGAATTTTTCTCGTAATTCTTCAATCTTCTTGTCATAGTCAACTTTTAAATTCTTCAGTTCTTCTTCAGTTTTTCTAGAATTCTCCTCTAATTTTTGTTCTAAACTGCTGGAATTTTCTTCTAACTTTTGTTCTAATGTCTGCTCCAGAATTCTAGAATTTTCTTCCATTTTTTGTTCTAATGTTTTAGACTGTTCCAATAATTCTTCTTTTAATGTTCTGGAATTTTCTTCTAGTTTTTGTTCTAGTGTTCTAGAATTTTCTTCCGCCTTTCTAGAACTTTCCATTAATTTTTCTTCTAAACTTCTAGAATTTTCTGTTAATTCATCTAACTTTCTAGAACTTTCTTCTGTTTTTCTAGAACTTTCCTCAAATTTTTGTTCGAATCTTTGTTCTAATGTTCTAGAATTTTCTGTCAATTCTTCTCTTAATAGTTTACTAATGTCACATTGAATTTCGAATAAGTAATCGTCAGGATTTTCACCAGCATCAACTAATGCTTGTCGCAGACGAGATTGTAGAACGATTTTCAGCCCTGTCGTATCCAAATCTCGCTCATCCAGTTCTTTCCTGAGATCACTTACTTTTAACTCACTTAATTTTACTTGTTTAGTTGCCATATTATTTATTTTTATTTAACACTTCACAATTATTAACCCCACACCTGAGACCAATTGTAACGTTTTTATTTATTTGGGTGAAGTGTAAATATTAGACAATTGTTATTAATGAAAATAAAAGTTTATTATAATGATAAATAGATATTAAATATAATTAAAAGATGATAAATATAACGAACACTAGGATTAAACAAATATTAAACATTAATTAAGACTAAGAATATTATAAAACACTTAAACACTAAGATTATTTATATAGATCACTTATTTATTTATACAAATATATTTATTTATATTCACCACTTGTCTACTATCTGTTTATATCACCAACTGTTTAACACGCAACGAATATTTATATCAGACTGTCCAGTGCCTTCGCCAACGGTGCTTATATACCGTAGCCGAAAATTCGAGAACGCACGGGAATACTTCTAGATACAACACAATAGGTTACATCAACCGCGTAATTAAGCAGGCGCCGGCCAGTCGGTTGCGTCATCGCTAACAATAGACGCTCGCTCGTCCCTGCGACAGCGGCGGCGACACCGACGGGGACAGAGGCGGTAACAGTGGCGACGAGGGCGGGCACTGCACATTACAATATCTATGTTTAAAATATATTTTTGATCCGACATTTATACAACATCGATTTTTGTTTAAGTACAACTTGAATTTTATCTCAGCGCAAAGTTACCCTACCGCTGTGAAAGAAAGAAAGGGGATAACCGTACATTCTTGTTGTGTCCTATGACCATGATTTGAGCACGGGTGAGGGTCGGTCAGGCGGGCGGCTGTAGATGCAGACGTGTGTTCTGCAGTTGTGTGATTGTATGCTTTTCTATTCCAAATACGCGCTTTTGGGAGTTATAAAGAATATTTTCTCTTGTAGCTTGTAACATTTTATAAACTATGTTTCTAAAGTTAATATTTATTATTATTGTAACGGGAAGCGGTCGCCGCCGCCGTCACCAGCGTTGAGCTGGAGTCTAAGTTTAGCGATGACATAATCGCGCGAGCGACCTAACTGCGTAAACAAACGTCTCCCAACCTGTTTAATTATCTCGGTGACGTAATCTATTGTATTCGATGTTTTTATCTCGTGGAATATTCGAGTATATTCGAGAACAACGTCACCGGAGTAAATAAACCCCGTCAGAAAAGGCATTTAACAGTCTGATATAAACAAATAGTCGACGAGTGGTGAACATAAGTGAAATAAATATTGTTCAAATAAATAATCAGTGTTTAAGCATTTAATAGTATTCTTAGTCTTAAATTAGTATTTAATATTTGTTTAACCATAGTAATCGTCATTGTTATTATCTTTTAATATTTATTTATTGTTTTAATAAACATTTATTTTAATTATAATAATAAGGCTGTTGCAAGAATTTTTATATGCATTCTAATTATTAAATTTATAAAGATATCATTCTTTAAATAGCCTCAAATTTGAAATGATCACGAAATATTCATTAGATATTTTACAATTAATTTTTGAAATTTGTATAATATTTTGACAGAGTTACCCGATCTGAAACGGAATACGACTTCAAAGTATATACATCGCCTACTTTTATTTATTTAAAAACGTAGGCGATGAACAAACTGTTTTCCTACTGGGTGTAAATGACGTAATGTAAGATGTAAGTGCTATGACGTGACAGGAGTGGGAGGTTGTTTTTATGGCTAGTTTTGGCGCCAATCTATTTAATTATTTACGAATTGAACAAAATATTAAAATAAAAATCTTTACCAAGAAAAATATTGCATAAATTTTAATTTAAAGTACTTTTTGAAAAATGTGAATCAGGCTCATTCTTTGATTTTTACACTTCACTCAAATATATTAAACGTTACATTTTTATAAAGTAAAAATCTGGTGTGGCCAACACAATACCTCCCACCATTTACAGCCCGAGTAACAAAATAGATTAAGTTAATCCTTATTTTTAGATTAGCGAATTTTACTCTAATTTTGACAGTTTATTTCTTGAAATATAGTCTATTTTAATCCAAGTAACTACCCTTTTTTTAAACCCCTGAACAGGATTAAATCTCAATTACACAGTAGGTTCACATTCACACACATCCATGCCTTAGTGGGATTCGAACCCAGAGCCCCGAGCGCGCTCATGACTTATGAGGCTTTCTCTAAACATAGAGCCACCGGAGATATAATAAAATGAAGATTAAATTTTAAATACCGGGATAGAATAGATTTCACTAATTCAAAAATGAGGATTAGCTTAAACATTTTTGTGAATCGTTAATTTTTATTAATCTCAATACATACCTACATATATATATATATATATATATATATATATATATATATATATATATATATATATATATATATATATATATATATATATATATATATATATATTTACTTATGATGGAAACTGTATTGAATTCCTTTTCTATTTTTCTATTTACCTTTTCTTTTTAAAACGTTACTAATATTATTTTGAAATGATTAGTTCTTTGATAGTGACATTTATCTGTCAGTTACATACATTTGAATAACTGCATTTTGTTTGTTTAAAGCGGAGGCTCTGGATTTGTTATAGATTTTTTTTTAATTTATCCATAAAATATATAGAAAAAGTATTAATGCAAATCTATAGAACATTTAATAATCTTTAATTTTTATAATAACATTAATCTCGAAAAAATAACATTTAAAGTAGAGAGATGCCGATTATGACTTTGGCCGACTAGCCGATTAGTCGGTTGTAAAGAGGCCGACTAATCGGCCGACTAGTCGTCCAAGCCGATCACGATTTCGGGGATTTCCGTGACGCTTTGATAAAGTTGTATGTACAGTTATAAATCATATAAGTACGTTACTGTTTTTTTTTGTTTTTATGAAGCAGTTGATGTTTAGAATTTTTTGATATATTTTTTTACTGTACATCATGTACAGGGTGTAAATCGAGAAGTGAAACATAGGAGTTTAACATGGAAAATAAATTTTTGTTTGCGCAAACGTTACTTAATTATTTTATCCAAAAATACTTCAAATAAAAGTTATAGAGATTTAAATGCAGCATCTAAATCATGCGAAACGATTATTTAGCTCTTTATATAAACGTAAAAATCTATTACAAAGTTACAGTTTTTATGAACATTTTGTCTAAGCAGCCATGGATATATGACAAAAAAACAAATACATTGTTTTTTGTCTCTTTTATTTAAATAAGAAGAAATAATTATAGGTAAATGTTAATTGAAGATAAGAGATATTAATATTATGTTATTTTGTTTGTTATTTAAGATACTAATTTTGTTTGATAAATGTCAAAGATTTGTTTTCTTTACAAGCAAGTAATTTTAGAAACTGATTGATTACCATAGGATAGGTTGCTTTGCTTTACATTTCAAAATGTGTAAGACTGATTATAAAATAAAAATATTAATAAACAATCAAGGTTTTTATTTAATGTAATTCCCCCTACATACATTTTATTGAAGAAGCCGGATAGTCGGCGCTCTTTGTCGAATAGTCGCCGACTACGACAGTGGCCGGATAGTCGGCTTTACCGACTAGTCGCCGACTAGTCGGCACAACTCTAATTTAAAGGTATTTTTCGAAGAAAAACTATTTTGAGCTTCTAGTAAAATGCCATTTCCGCTTATCTGATTTTCATCAAAATCTAATGGGCTCTTTCCATTACAGAAAAAAATCGAAATACAAGGTTTCAAAATTTTCTGAATAATAGTATTTGAGTTAGAGTGGAGGATCCACACACACATACAGACATCATCGTGAAAATGTTAAAATTGGATTCTGATTCTAGGGACCTTAAAACGTGCTCATTTACCAAAATCTCGATATGCGATTTTTAGCACGATCCCTATACCTCCCTTACCAAGGGTAGCGGGAGGTAAAAAGACAAAACATATTTTTCATCTTGATATTACAAGTTACAAGATAGGCGTCGCCTATTATATAGAAATCATTGTACATTAAACAAGGCTTTAAAGATTTGGATATTTCCACTCTACCATCTTGTAAACTCACTTTATGACATACATCCAAATTAAATTTCAATTAAAATGGAAATTGCCACTATGCCACTGTTATAATATTAGATCTGCAACCTCATTGCGCAAACCTGCTTACAGGCTACAAAAGTCCATGAAATGTACATTGAATTTAGATTTGTATAATAAACTACCCGAAAAAGTAAAAAATATGAATAAAAGAATAAAAAACATTCAAAAGTATTATTAAAAACTTTCTTATAAAATATGTGTTTTACAATATCGAAGAATAGTGGATCACGCTGAACTGAAAAATATTATGTAGTATGGAGTATAATATTATTTTTTTTTTTAAATTGTTATTTATTGTCCAGTCTATCGTTACTCTTCCCAAAAAACGTTATTCTTGCAATATATTATTAATATTTCAACTCGTACAAATAAACTATCTTTATACGTTCGTTAATAAATTTGAAATTATTGCCACACATATTTTTACTTTTAGGTTTGTAATTTGCAACAAAGTATAACTATTATCGAATAGATGGAGACTGGTAAATGTACAAAAATTTCTTCTTTACCGACTCAGCCATAGTTATTCATCTCAGTGCTTACTAGCGCTCGTCTCAGCGTAGAAACAAATTAATCGGGGGTATCATTTCACCTTAAACTCTCATATACTTGTGTATGAGACCCGCATCACATGTTAGGTGTGGGGTATATCTAAACTACCACTACGTTTAAACACCTGTGAATTGTCAGACATTCGCACAACCTTATCAGGAATGTATTGCAAATAGTATTGATGAAGATGAATATAAGTGCTTTTTTGCAAATGATTTTAAATCAAGTAAAGAAAGAAAAGGTTATTGTGGGGTAGGTATACAAATTCATAATTTAGAAAGATCGTCCTGTCTGATATATTTTCCTAACGTACAAATATTGTCGTGTACATTTCCTGCCTTACACAAATTTCTAATGTACATAGATCGCCCTGTACACACCGTGCCTCGTACATTTTCATATCGTACAAATATTGTCCACGAAGTTGGCGCGATTTCTACTTCGCGCGCTCACAATTTCTAAAGTACATTTCGGAGTTCAAATCGTAAATGAAAATATTTATTGAATCGAAATAGGTTGATAATTCTTGGGAGCACTAATAGATGATGTAAGTAATAAATTGTGAATGTTACAAAAATTAAAAATATTAATAATACAGGTTTTATATACAGGCTTTAACAGCTATACTATTAAACGTACAATAAAATACAATAAAATACTTTAAGACAATCTTATAGAAGACCAAGGGGGACGTCTGACTAGAGGAGAAAATATTTTTTTTAAACTAGTGGTACTCAAATAACAACACAAAGTTATAAATTTTAAAATGGGAGGTGGTATATATTTTTGGCTCATTCAATAGAGTATTTTTTTAATTCAACCGTGTAATCATTTTATATCCTTACATAACAAAAATATTAAGAAGAATTGAATTGAAATTTAGTTGAATTTGTTGTTTATAGTCATTTTCAGTAGACTATGTATGAAAAAAAATGAGCTTAAATTGAAACGAAACATAAATATTTGTTAATAAGTTTATAAATAGTGTTCTACGAGTATTCTATTTAGTTTCCATCCTTAATAATTCAAATTGACAAATAGCAGTTTTTATTTTCATACATAGCCTACTGTAAAATAACATAAAAATCGAATTTATAGGATACAAAACAATTACATGGTAGAATTCAGAAAAAAATACTTTCCAAGTTTGATATAAGAGAGATATCGTGGAGGAAAAAATCGTCACACACAGACGCACTGACAGACATCATTGTAGAAATAGTAAAAACGTGTTGTGGGGAAGGAATAAAAGTACTAAGTACTGCATATTATGAAGCGCGCTTTTACATTATATTATTGTAAGGTTAAACGGCACTTTTAACAAAACCGATCTATAAAAGCGGGTTCCTTTTACGGGCCAAAGTTTTATTTGCATATTTTAAAGTAAAGGTAAAAGTTGTATAAATCAAGCTTTATCTGTAACATAATTTATGATTCAAACATATTCTAACCTCGAAACCATAAACAAATAATACATTTGATACTAGGTTTCTGAGATTTCAACGTCATGGACCCGTTTAGTGATGACGTAGGCCAGGTTTCCAAACAAGAAAATGGCTGCCGTCTTGGTAACGGTTGCTCACCGGTTGCTATGTTATTTAAAATTGACCGCGAAACTAGTACTGAGAGATTTCAGTTTCTTCAAATTTTAGGCTCTTTAAAGGACACAGATGAAAAAAATATAATTGTCATTAATACTTGTTACGTCTTGTAAGTTGTGCAATGTAGATTTTAAGGTTTTATTTTAAATTTGTATGACTATGGTGATCTGTTTTGCAGCTAACTTCAATCATTATAGCGAACGTTGAACTTGTAAGTTTTTTTAAATTTCCAAAAGATCCAAATCTGAAGTATGCGTGGATAAACTTAGTTAGGTAACAACAGAACAAAACTTTACAACGTGTTTCTGAGCCATTTCAATACCGAACACACTTATAGGTTATGAGCACCAAACGTCAAATTCTGGTTTAGTATAGCAACCGCCTTAGTAACGAAGACGCCATTTTCTTGTTTGGAAACCTTCATGACGTCACATTAAACGGGTCCATTTATATTTACCCTCATTGTATATACAAATACTGTCATTGTATAATATAAAATAAAGTTTATTATGAAAATAACGGCAAATACAATGTATTTTATTTTTCTACTGGGGGGCTAGTTTTGCGTGAAAAATGTATCATGGCAGTGGCGGTGCGTGAATTTAGAGTGAGGTGATAAAATTAAGAAAAATTCTATAACAAAAGTAACATTGTCAGTCTTAAATATTAAAAATATTTTTAAATTTATATTTCTTTTGGGATTTTAAAGCTACTAATAAATTTTTATTTGCATCTTTATTTTTTCCAATACAATTTACGAATTTATTAGAAGACATTTAGTAAATGAATTATAATTATGATGCGAGATGTGAGCATATAAGCAATAACTACAGAAACAGAAAATCTAAAAATACAATATTGCATTAAATTAATATATTATATTACTTAGTACTAGCTAGCTGGCTAGCTGTGCGGCGTGAGCGTGTAGCGGGTAGCGTAAAGCCCAAGCAGCAGCTAGTGGGTTCTCCCCACCACTCAACCGAGGCCAAGAATTCTCAACCTCACCTATTATTCCGATGCTTTTATCTTGCTATTTTGCGCTTGAAAGATTATATTTTTTATATTTATATAATTCAAAAGAACTAATAATGAAAATATTAGATGCAAAAGCAATCATTGCAATGATTTATTTATTTAACTTTTTTCTTAACAGTTCAATTAGATTATTCCCATTGTTGTAAGTAGTTCGAACTGTTGTTTTGTCTCTTGGTTGTTGGTATTTGTATATTTCTACAATACATGATTTATTATTGTTTAATTGTGTATAAATGTTTAATTTAAATAACTGTGACAAGTAACAGAAGGTACAATTAAAATAGAAATAAATAATAGTTTCAAATTTATGAAAACATAAAAAAATAACAACAGTAATAATAAATAGTAATTATTAAACCGTTTTTACAAAAACTAATTGAAAGTAATACAAATATACTTGTTTGAAACAAGCATTTTCTGTTGTGGTCTCTGCTCGGAACGAGAGAGGCCAACTCATCGCTTGGCTCATCTGCAGTAGTGTAGATGTAGAGCGTAGAGAGGGTAAAATCGTTCCGTCTCACTCGCACTTGTGTATTGCGCTATTATTGTCCATGAGGACAGTATAATTTGGCCTCTATGTGTAAATTCGCGTGAAAATAACACTATTTGCATGGTTATTTGGCATATTATAGTAACAATGATTGTTTATAAGTTCAAATATTGTAGATTTGTATTACTTCAATACATTTTAAATGTAAAAAAATATAAAATTTTACATATGTTTTGAATTTAAGAGGTGAGGCCTGGCCTCACCTGCCTCATCTGACGCACCGCCACTGTATCATGGTATTCCAAATACTGACTACTGGTGCTCACTTTAAATACCCTGGAGATCGATTTCCTGTCTTTCCCGATCCCCGAAAAAAAGACGATCTATCCAGCTGTGGATCATGATTCAAATTTGTTTTTAAAACATGATATTTTGCATTTTTTGTGTCTTTTAGGGTAAAAATGAGTATTTGGAATACTATGATACATTTTTCACGTAGCACTAGCACCCAGTCTATAAGGAAGGTAATGTTTTTCAGTCAATAAACAGGAATTAGGGTCCTTACAACACGTTTTTACTATTTTTACAATGATGTCTGTCAGTGTGTCTGTGTGTGACGATTTGTGTAATTGTTTTATATCCTATAAATTTGTTTTTTATTTTATTTTTCAGTAGGCTATAAAATAGAACACTATTTATAAACTTAATTACAAATATTTGTATTTCGTTTCAATTTACACTCATTTTTTTTTTCATACATAGCCTACTGAAAATGATTAAAAACATCAAATTCAATTATTAAGGATATAAAATGATTATCCGGTTGAACTAAAAATATACTCTATGGAATGAGCCAAAAACTATTGGCGAAAAAACTGAACTATAGGTAGCAGCCCGGACGGTAGCAAGATGGGGTAGGAATAAGGAGAGTTCTCTCATTCCTTATTGCTGGCAATATGCATTTCAAAGTGCAAAGTATTTAATATGGAGAAAATGAACATAAAGTCAGGTGATATTTTTGAATACTTTGCTTCTGCGTTCTGCACGTCATACAAAGGAAGGCGAAGCAGTTTTTAAGGCAGGACATGTATTGCTTTATGGAATAAAAAATGATGGATCAGGTGCACAGTGGCGGATTTAAACTGATCTAGGCCCCTGGCGGCAGCAGAAAATGATGCCCCTTTACCCATTAAGTTTGGGTACTATTTTCTTGTATCAACAAACGTTTTAAAAATGTTTGTTTAGTAAAAACAACTGTTTCAAAAAAGATTAATTTTTAAAAAATAATTTCGGATGGGGCCTAGAAACTTCCTTTTTTGAAGGCGAAAAAATAAAAAAGTATTGCTGATAAACAAAATTTATTTTTGGATAATGAAAGAAAATAATTGTAAGTTTTAAATCATGCAGTATTAAACAAAACAACTTGAAGGTGCTGACCGATTTCTGAAACTCCTCTCTACACGTTCCAACATTTTGGCTATTTCCTGCCGAATAATATTCTTCAGCTGAAGCAGGGTTTTAGGGCGGTGTTTGTAAACCTCTGATTATACAAAAATCATATGGAATCCAGATGAGCCTCGTAACTCTAAAGCCATGTGGTTTTTTATGGGGATATCTCAAGGTAGAGGTTTAAAAACATCGTCCTGCTTTTGCTGAAGAATCTTAGTCGGCAGGAAATAGCCCGAATGTTGGAAAGTGTGGAGAGGAGCTTCAGAAATCTGTTGCATCGGTACATAGAGAACGATCGTCATCATCTTCAAGATATTTTATTTAAAATTGCAAAATTTAAAACTTGAAATTATATTCTTTCATTATACAAAAATAAATTTTGTCTATCAGCAATACAGTAATAATTGTATTACCATTCCCCGGAAAGAGATGTGGCTAGTGGCTACAATCTGAAGGATTTTTTTGCGTACGTTAGAAGTCTATAGAGTGAGATTAATCTATGATACATACATACATACATACATACATACATACATACATACATACATACATACATACATAAAATCACGCATTTCCCGCTTAGTGGGTTAGCACAAACCCGAAAGAATAAAAATAACATCATCCAAAAAAAATCAGCCTCTCTTTTAACAACATTCTTAATAACCTGACATCATAGGTACAACATATATTCCTCACTCTTAACATATTAAAGTGACCGATTTTCGGTAGCGAAATACCGCAACCGGACCACAATAATAGTTACGA
This sequence comes from Harpalus rubripes, assembly GCA_963082715.1. NCBI lineage: Eukaryota > Metazoa > Arthropoda > Insecta > Coleoptera > Carabidae > Harpalus > Harpalus rubripes. Next base: position 32,393,817 of record OY720458.1, read on the forward strand.
AACAATCATTCTTCGCCACACATTCCTGTCTAAGCACACTTCTTTCACCTCGGCCACATTCATAATCGCATTCATACACGCTCTTCTTCTCTTCCCACTCGGAAACTTTCTCTCTTTTAGTACCTTATCAATCACATCCGTCCACTTACATACTGGACGGCCACGCAATCGAACACCCTCAATTTCACCAAGATATATACGCTTTAAAAGACGTTCACTCTTCATTCTCTCCACATGACCAAACCATCTCAACTGGCTCATTCCTACTCTCTTAACAACATTCTTCCTAACCATACATTCTTCATACACCAAATTATTCCTCACGCGATCCCGTCTTACATATCCACATACTCCACGTAAATACCTCATTTCCACGGCAGTCACTGTCTTTTTATGCTTTCCCGTTCATGCCCAACATTCGCTTCCATACATCAAAGCAGGCACTAGCACTCCATTATACACACTTAAACGAGTTTCTCTAGATACGTTTACGTTTCGAGCAAACGTACCCAGAGCACCCATTACCTTACACCCCGCACTCACTCTCCTTTCAATTTCTCTATCAATTCGACCATCCCTTGACATCATGTTACCCAAATATACAAACTCATTCACTTGCTCCAGTTTCACTCCATCCACCAACACATTGCACACAGTCACCAATTTACTCCTTTCAAATACTAACACCTTGGATTTATCAACATTCAACTCCAGATCCAGATTCATACCTCTTCCAGCTACATGTATTCTCTCTATCATTCTTCTGAGTTGCTCTTCATTTTCACCTAAAACAACTACATCATCCGCATACGCTAACGCAGGCACAATACTTTCACCAATTTGTACACCATCCATTTCACTCAATGCTCTTCGCAACAACACATCCATATACAAGTTAAACAACTACGGAGACATACCACAGCCCTGTTTAACACCAACATTTATACGAAACCAATCACTCAACCTACTATCTATTCTTACAGCAGCCTCACTACCCTCATACAATGCACGAATCGCTCCCAGCAAGTTTCCATTCACGCCGTACTCCCTGAGTACATCCCACAAAGTATCTCGAAGAACACTATCATACGCCTTTTTTAGATCAAGAAAGCCACAGAACACCTTCTTGTTCTTGTCAAGTGACTTCTCAACAATCGTACGAAGAGCAAACAATTGATCGACACATCCCCTCTCAGGCAAAAAGCCACCCTGAACGTCATTAATTTTTAAAATTGTTAAGGTTCGCACCTTATGAATTAAAACCCTACCAAAAAGTTTCCCGACTACACTCAACAAACTTATCGCGTGAAAATTCGTACAATCACTCGAACTGCCTTTGCCTTTGAATAATGGACAAATAACAGCTATTTTCCAATCATCAGGAACCACGCTACGTTTCAAACAAAATCTAAAAAAAAAAAATTAAACATTCCAATACTTTCTCTCCTCCATATTTCAACATCTCATTTGTAATCCCATCCAAACCCGCATCCTTACCATTCCTTACACGCCCCAATGCATCACATACATCACTTTCATCTATATCATAATCATCTTCATTATCATTTTCACTACCAGTTTCACTACAATCGTTACTCTCAACCTCACCTCCATACAAACCTTTAAAATACTCGCACCATCTATTCCTCACATCTGATTCATCCCACAATAACCCTCCATTCGCACTTTTCACAGCTTTCACAACTCGACCACTTCCACTCCGTAGTCTCTTCATACTCAACCAAAACAGACGCTTATTCGTACTAAAATCATTTGTCAATCTTTCACTCAATAAGTCATCAAATCGCTTTTTACTTGCTCTCACCACTTGCTTCACCCATTTATTCTTCCTTCTATACTCTAACAAACATTCTTCTCGCAAGCGCCCAGGCGAATCCTTAACATTTAAAAACTTCAAATATGCTCTCTTTTTCTCAGCAATCGCTTCTTTTACCTGATCATTCCACCATGCATTTTTCGGACAAGAGCCTAATCTGCTTTCACCACAAACTTCTTTTGCACATTTGAGGAGCGAATCCTTAAATGTCATACAAACTTCATTTATATTACAATCAAATTTAGACTCACATTCGGGCGAGGATTCATTCAATCTTTCAACATACTGCATTCTAACATCTTCATTCAAAAGAACAAAGGATTTTACGCGAAACATTTTCCCAGAACATTTCACCTTCTTTCGCCAAAATTTATTCAACCGCATTCGCGATACAACCAAATAATGATCATTCGTACCCAGTTCAGCGCCTCGTTTCACACGCGTATCTACTACCATACTCCTCAATCGTTCATCATAGACAACGAAGTCAAGCACACTACGTTTATTCTGAACCACATTCTCGTAGGTGTATATGTGAGCTAGCTTATGTTGAAAAGTGGAATTCGAAATGAAGAGATTTCTCTCCAAACAAAATGAAACAATTCTCTCTCCATTGTCGCTCACTCGACAATCACCAAAAAGTCCCAATACATTTTTAGATTCACTTCGTTTAACACCCACCCACTCATTCAGATCACCACACACTATCACTCTCTCACCCGAATCACACAAATCAATTACACTATTTACCGAATTACAAAACTGATCTCTTTCAAGGTCATTTATATATATATATAGGCTATAATCTGTTATGGGATTATTCTATGGGGTAATTCTTCCCATGCAGACAAAATTTTCAAGCTTCAAAAACAAGCTATTAGAATTATAAAAGGTGTCGGTTCATTCAAACAATTTAAAATTATGCCACTGCCTTGCTTAATTATATATTTTACTTTGTTAGAAATTCGTATTAACGCTCACAATTTTCCATTAGTTTCTAACTCTCATAACTCTACACTAGAAATGCTAATTTAATTCAAGTACCCAGATTTAGATTAGATCGATCTCAGAGAAATTCTTTAAATATTAATTTATATAACACCTTACCAGCATCAATTAAGTCATTAAATTATAAAGTTTTTAAACTTAAAATAAAGAATTTTTGACAAAACAATGTTTTTATAGTCTAGATGAATGACCGCCATTGCTGGTGCAGACACTTGTAATTCATTATTATTAATGTAACATTAATTTTTTTTGTATATCTTTTGACTTGCCATAAACAATTTGTAATTGTACTAATGGTCAAATAAATATGAATATTGTTAATGTACGTCTGGAAAACAGATGGTGAGTTTCAGTTTATATTTTAAATAAAACATCACCTTTTAAAAGATAATCTTTATATTCGCCGTCTTCAACTAAACTTCTAATGGCTTTTAATTGATCGTCTTCTTTCTGGTTTTAACTAATTCTTTTTAATAATTCAGGTTTTATTAACATTACGGGTGCCCGGCTCAGGAGTCTACATGACCATTTTCTTTCCAGCGCAATGCTCGATTGAATAATCAAATTCTGAGGCCAACGAGTTACTTATGTAGCTAATTCTTTCTTCTTCATCGTTAGTTCAATTGCGAAATAATCCATGATTAACTTAAATTTCAATCCTAAAAGATAAACACGAAATTTCTTTATCACCTGAATAATTACAAAAACTTCTAGTTCGTTTCTGTTCGCGGCTGACGTTTGGTAACTCATATATCAGATGTATGTTACCATCTTCATCGTTCTTTTGCATAAGTATGGCGCCAATACCATACTTACTGGCATTAGTATGCAATATTTCAAGGTTTCAAATGCTATCAGATGTTCGTCCGTGAAATTAAAAGATTCGTTCTTCTTTAAGAGGTCGCTAAGTAGTTTAGCAATAACGGCATATCCTTGTATCAGTGGCGGCTCGCGAGGTGAAAATTAGGTGAAGAGATATTTTTTAAATGGTGGGGTGGGGGTTATTGTATTGGCAGTTTTAACATTTGTTTATTTAAATTTAATATTGGAGTTGTCGTCTGTCCATCTGGAGAATGGTGTCTCCAATAAAATGCATAGGTTTAAAATCATTAAATATGCAATTTGTACAATCTATAAAAGTATTAATCGTAGAAATAATTCTTATCAACGTATTAAAGTATTAGTAATAATAATATATAAATGATAATAAATGTAGGTACAATAAAGTACAATAATTGCGATACTTGGTGAAACTGTTCTAATATAAATGTAATTTTATTTTCACTTCAAAATATATTCGCATTACCTTCCTTCAAATAAATTAAAATAATAATATTAATAATAAACTATTTAAATTGTTTTATTAACAGCGTAGCAAAATAATGCATCAATTTCAATGCGACGGTGGCAACAATACAGTGCAGTGCAGTAGTACAGAGCTCGAGATGTGATATTCACCATTCACTTTTGTACGTGGTAGGGGACGCGTCGTTGTCATGGCAACCAATGTATCTAGCCAGTAAACGCTAGCTGAGCGCGCAACTTTGAAGCGTATATTCGAAATTAGAATTGCTCTTCATGTGATGCGGGTTGTGGATGATCAGTTATTATAATTTTAAAATAAATAAATAAAAATAAATATATCATCACGGCTTACCCATTGCTGGGTGTGCCAATCTGCTTTGTACAGATACCGGTAATGACGATATATTTGCACCGTGCGGGCGCTTACCAGGCGTCACCTCACGGGCACTCATTATAATTTTTGTAGATAATTTGTTTATTAAATTGTATTAATGTTTATTTCAAGTTTTATAGTACATAATATGAAAAATTTAATGTGTTGAAAATAATTTTAAAAAATATTTTGTTTTCTGAAATAACAGGTGAAGTTGCTCTTCACCTTCTTCACCCGAATAGCCGCCACTGCCTTGTATAAAGTTGCGGAAATATCCACTAAGACCTAGGAAACGTTGTACCTGTTTTATTGTTTTAGGTTTTGGAAAGTTTTTCACCGCCGAAGTCTTGTTTTCGGATGGCCTTATTTGATTGTTCATATATCATACCAGAGAAATTCAATCTTCTGTTTCAAAAATTTACATATTCTTCACACTTATACAACACATCTTTAAGTTTTTCAATACCTTCTTCATAAGTTACAGAGGGAATGATAAAATCATCCATGTAAGTCAGTACTTTGCCGGAAATAATCATATTTTTGAATATATTGTTAATGTACCTCTGGAAAACAGATGGTGAGTTTCACAGACCGGATGGAACTCTACAAAATTCAAACTGACCAGGTGTTATAAAAGAAGTGTAACCCCATTTAAAGGATACCTATTCTTTATAATGTTCTGATTTATTTTCCTATAGTCGAGGAAAATTCTTGTCTGTCCATCTTTCTTTTTTGCAAGGACTATGGGGCTTGCAAACTCTGATACACTATATTGAATTATTCATTTTTCCAACCATTGTTCTATTTTGTGAATCCATTTCTTCTTTTTCTTTGAATGAAAGTCTTAGTGAATGTTGATAAATGGGTACCTCAGTTGACTTTTCTTCATTTGGTTCATACTTGTTTATTATTTCTTGAATTTCTTGTGGATATATGTTATCTTCGGGTAGTGCATTAATGGACAGGACAAAAGGATCGTCTTGTGTCTTCAACTGGCCTTTTTTCACTACGCTTCCAGCCATTGTCATCTCTGATTTTGTAATAGTTCATTGCCAATTATACAATCTACTGGTATGGTCAAATCAGAAACAACATAAAAGGTTGTAAAGAATTTTCTTTCATCAACAATAACTTCACAGCTAAACTTGCCTAAAGTTTGCACTTTGTTGTCACCAATAGACCATATTACTATCTCAATGCGCATGCTCAGAATGCACCAATCATATGCTTGGGAGTACAGCGGAAATGAAACCAATGTTACCTCATGGGAAAAATTGTATTTTTAAAGCAAAATATTATTTTATGTAGACGTAAATGAACGATAATTTTTTTCTTGCAAGTTTCATTTCATGTTTGACTACTAGATTCTGCCTTTATAATATATAAATAATCAATAAAATAAACATTAAAATTCAAAAAATTAAAGCGCCTGTTTACTCTTCTGTCACTGACAGATAACCCCAAACTAATGTTTTGTTGTTGTGATTCTTTAGTAAAGTGCGAAATATATATTTTTTAATTATGCATGTTTACTATTGTGTCTTTCCGGATTGTGATTTTAATCCATTAATTACAAAGGAATATCTTTTCCTTTTTTTCCTAAGAATAAAGGGAAAAAAGTTAGTATTGCCAACTTAATTGGAAAATTAAAAAATAGTTTGTCACCCTGGCACGCTTTTTTCATTTCATAAATCTCCCGGCAGAGGTACTATAATAAATAATATGGTTTATCCCCATCAATGTTATATTATCTTTTTTGAAGTTGATATTATCAAGTTCGAAATATTTCGTGGTATTAATTAAATTGACGTCACTTCCCATGTCAACAAGAGCATTGATTATTATTATTTCGTACTGCACCCAACAGGCAAATGCCCAATTAGAGATTGAGAGTAAAACTCTTGGTTAATATAATGCAATGGAGTTTTTAATATTCCGAATATTACTGTGAAAAGTGTCTACATACTGTTCTACTTGCTGGTGTGACTTCATCATATAGTACAACGGAGATTTGGCTAATATATTAGATTTTGCAGTGTCTAAATAAAATGGAACACGGAAGTTTAGCTGTCTTATTATATACGGGCAATCAATAAGATTGTTAATTACTTTAAATAAAATTAACACTGCGTGCATATTACGTCGCTGGCATAGATAATTTATACCAAAGAACTCAAGTAAACTATTATGTTGAGTACCTTTTGGTGGAGAAATTCCCTCAGCTATATATTTCACAGATTTGATGAATTGTCTTTGGACTCTTTCTATGGCTTCGGTATGATTAGAATATATTGAATGTCATATAATGGAGCAGTACTCTAGATGAGGACGAACTAGAGATGAGAATAGTAATTTTAAGACATGTAAATTCTTAAACATTTGGGCATTTCGAATTATAAAACCACAACATTTAAAGGCGGTTGAAATTTTTGTCTCTACATGTTGTATAAAAGATAATGAAGGATCAAAAATGACACCTAGATCTATAAATATGTTTGGTCTTTGCAAAATGACATTATTCAGTGCATAATCAAAATGAGTTGGAGTTTTTTTTTTTTTGTATATGACATAATATTGCATTTTTCTACATTCAAATAAAGTTTGTTTTTAATACACCAGTTGTTAATCTCATTAAGATTTTGTTGAAGTTTTTCACAATCACTAAAAGATACAATTTTTAGGAATAATTTCAAATCGTCTGCGTACAATAAATGTGGAACATTAATATTCTGAGTAATGTTATTGATGAAAATATTAAACAATAAAGGTCCCAGAACGGAACCCTGTGGCACACCGGACTTCTGGTGAAATTTGTTTGATTTGAAACCATGAATTTTAACAAATTGATACCTGTTTTGTAAATAGGATGAAATTAATTCGATGAGGGCAACTGATAAGCCATAAGTATCTAACTTCTTCAGGAGGCTTGAATGATCAAGTTTATCGAACGCTTTTGAGAAGTCCGTGTGAACGACATCAACCTGGGTCTTGCTCTTCAACAGTTTCGCAGAGGTATTGGGTTTTGCATATTAGGTTTGTTACCGTTGATCGACCTTTCATAAAACCGTGCTGATTTACAGAAATTACTTTAGATACATGATTGTATAAATTGTCGTGAATAATTATTTCAAAAATCTTGCTGAAATTACTTATCAAAGAAACTGATCTGTAGTTTTTAACATCGTGTTTATTCCTCTTTTTATAAATCGGATTAATTCTAGATATTTTCCAAATATCTGGGAATTTCGATTCTTTTAATATCAAATTAAATAAAATTGTTAAAGGTTTTGTGAAGGCATATGCACAATCCTTAATAAGAAATGATGGTACAAAATCTGAACCCATGGTCATTTTAGATTTTAGTTTCAAAATAGCACATTCAACATCCTTTTCAGAAATAGAACTAATTGAAAGTGTTGAACATGAAATGTTATTGTCAATGTTCGGGCTGTAATGAGTTGTAAAGGAGCTGGAAAAGAATTCTGCAAAACGGTCAACAATTAATTGAGGAATAGTAGTTGATTTACGTTTGTTGCTAACAAAAGACCAAAAACGTTTTGGGTCTTGAAGTAATTCGCTCTGAATAGATTCGCAATAGCGCAAGTAAGCTTCTTTAATATCCTGTTTAATTTTTGATCTAAGCGTAACAAATATATTTCTGTCTTCTATATTCTTAGTCCTTTTATATTTTTTCCAAGCTTTGCTTTTATTTCTTATGTTATGTATTACGGAACCGGTATACTTCGAAGGGTATGTTTTATTACATTATATACATATATAATCTTTATTGTATTTAAAGTTACAATGAACTTATTACAATTGATATATGGGGGTGACGTATATCTTAATATTTTAATAACTTTTACATTTTGTACCTTTCATGGATGAAGATGAAATGATGAAAGACACACACAACAACCATGCCTTATCCGGGATTCGAACCCAGGACCCTTGGACCGTGAAGCGAAAGCGCTACCGCCACTCCACCTGGGTCGGCTGTTTTATTACATTTGTTCTTAAGAGGAACATTTTTACAAAGTATATCATTCAAAAATGAATAAAATTCTTCCACGACGAGGTTAATATCTTGTGCATTATTTAAGTAATTCCAATCTGCGTTTAAGAGATCATTATAAAGTGCCTGAAAATTTGCCTTCTTGTAGTTTAAACTCAAGTTACTAACTGACCTTAATTTAAGGGGTGCGTGTATTTCAATCCACAAAGGAGGATGATAAATGTCTTGTTTCAAAATGCATTCATCAGCCATATAAACTTTACAGTTATGGTTACAAAGGACGAGGTTTAAAATGTTGTTTTGGCTATTTGGAATAAAATTATATTGCTTGAAGTTGAAGAAATTGATGTAGTTCAATAATGTAATGTAAATTGAAGATGAAAAATTATTATGATGGCACAGTAAATAAGACATTGATCTGGCCTTTTATATCGGCATTTAGAACTGCCAGACATTGTGTATCATAATAAATACAAAAAAAGATAGTAAGCACAATATACGATAGGAAAAAAAGTGATTAAAAGTAAATATAGAAATAACAATAAAATTCTAGACCTATACCTACACTCTAAAAAATTATATATGCGAAATTTACACAACGGACACAAAGGATTAGGAATCGCCAGTGCGGTCTGTCACGGCTCAAGGTTCTTCACAAACCGGATTAGACCACGGATAGGAAAACAATAGAGAAAAAAAAATGTTACTGAATAATGAAGAAAAAAAAATGATACAAAGCCTGAAAACTAAGTGACCTGAATAAGAATTTAATAAAATTAACTACGGAAACATAAACCTCATCGAAGCAAAATTTAATTAGTAAAATAAATCCTTAATATTTAAATTAATTGAATCGAAGATTAACTTTTACTTTTAAAGTATACATTAAAAAATAGATAAATAAATAAAAATATAAAATTATATTCTAAAAAAGTAAAATATTGCCGACGCCACTGCTACGCTGACGAGAGCGAGCGCACAGACTTGTTTAAGCTGACTTAATGCATAAAGTAAAAATAGTATTGAAAAAAATATAAAAAAACTTTTAAAATTCTGGAGTAACTCACGGTTTTGTGTTCATATTATGAAAGCTGCGTAGAAAATTTCCAAACACATTCAGCGATATAATTCGATATTAATAAAAATCACAATAAACCACTAAAATTCAGATAAAACACAGAGCACATGGAGACACAACTAACTTAACATAGGTGCTGCATAAATATTATGTTCTCAATCTTTACTTTTCTGTGCATTTTCCAATTCTTCTTGCCTGAAGCTAACCAAATGCTTTTCTTCGTCTCACTTTTGTCATCATTTGATGCTTTCTTTTTTATGTCCTTTGATTCCTGACTGCACTTTGAGGCGATAAGGCCATATTCGTTGCACTCGAAACAACGTGCTCCTTTGTCTCTGTTCCCGCAATCTTTCGGTTTATGTTCCAACGCTCCACAGTTGTAACACGTATTACGACGTTCCTGACTTTGATCTTTTTGTTTCTTATCAATTCGTCTATCTGGCTTAACATTTTTACCAAACTTCGTTTTAATATTATTTTTCAACTTCTCATATTCATGAAATTTTTCTTTTAATTCCTTTAAATTCTTAGCTCCATACAGTATTATTTTGTTTGCTTCATCGTCTGGAATGCCAACAATAATATAATCGATCAATGATTCCTCATCGACTTCTCCACGCAAACTAATTTCTTTCATTTTAAAAATATACTTTAAATAAATTTCATCATATTTCTTTTTCGTAGTCCGCAACATTTTATGAATTTCTGCACTATTAATCTTCGATCCAAATTCATTTTCAAGAGTTGTTTTTAGGTGATTCTAATCTGTGATGTCTGTTTGTGTTCGTAAAAATAGTTTAGCAGTTCTTTTTAACAATTTTTTGGCATACATTAGCTTTTCAGTTTCATTCCAGTGCGTTACAGTGGCTGCGTCTTCAAAATCTCGAATTTATTTGCTCAACGAATAACTATCATCTCTAGTAAAATTTATCAAAGAGTCTTCCATATCTTTAAATGTAAAATTAACTGATGTTTTATGCTGCTGTAATAATTTATTTTTTTGCAGTAGTGCAATTTCTTTCTTGAAGAGTAGCTTCTCTTTCTCTTCTAATTGTTTTGTTCGCCTGTGTTGTGTTTTAGTTGGTTTTCGTCATCTTGTTTCTTAAATTCCGTCTTGTCATACGTAAGCCATAATAATTCGGTTTTATTAGACTTATCGTCATCTTTCTTCTTTTTAAATTCTTATTACGACTTAAATTACACGTCTTTATTCGTCTTTTATTGTTTCCTCTTTAATTCTTTTTGTTATTATCCACCGTTGCTTTTATTATTACGCTCCGTTAATATTTACGCGTGTTACCGACTAAATAATTATATTCAGTTAAACTCAATTTATATCGAAAAAGTTTTAGAGTCACTGGAATTGATTGACTGTCACTAGTTTATTCCGCATATCGGAACTGCGCGTGCGCGTCAAAAAACAACTCCGAATAGGGATGCGCAAACACCTTGCAACTGCGAAATAACCGTTATGAATTATACACGAAAATTACTATGAATGCACTTTACTTTAGCTTGTTAACTTTTATTTAAATAATTTCGGCTATTAATATTACGTTCTTAAGGGTCCACACTATGCTGAAAGATACCGATCGGCAAAGCTGAATAGGTATGGACATCCCGATCGGCCTTGCCGGCCAGAACCGACCTGAATCCAACTCGAGTCAAATCGGTCCCGATTATAGAATGCCGAACCGAACGGTATTGAGAACTGACAGGTCCGATGGTGCTGCCGCCATCGGACAAGTTGATTCTGAAATGGTACTCGCAGTTCGCAGTGTTGTGACATGAAAACCAGCAACAAAAGCAATTTTTCTATTGAAATGAGACTTAGTATAACCGTATAACAGAACATTTTAGATTTCTATAAGCAACTGCTACAGCTAGATGTATATACTTTTATAATGTATTTATAATTTTTATAACAATCGAAATAATTGTTGATTGCAGGAGAGAGATTTACATGTTCTGCGCTAAGCACATAATTTTATGTGGAGTGTTAAAAAATAACGGTACAATGTAGGAAATATTTGCAATCCAATGCAATTACTGTGAAGCCTCTTGAAATCAAAGTACAATTAAAGAGTTATTCAGAAAACCCGAACAAGTGCAAAATGTAATTATATTTCAGCAATTTTATTTTACTGTGGAAGGCGGTATAATTTTTTATTTTAGATATTATTTAAAGGTAAATTTTACTATTTAGTATGCACTTTCTCATAGTAGCTCTTTGGAATACAATTTAATTTAGGTTATAGTTACAAAATCTGAATTTTGAATTTTTTACTCATCAGATAATATGTAATCATCGGATTTAAAACGACGAGAACAAACTTTCATGTTTTTTGTCATTACCTTTGCACTATAAATAGCATATTTCCATGCTTTTCGTCGTTCCATGCACATTTGAACATCTGCTCTAGATGTAATTTTAATAGTATTTTGACCATGTTTAGGAAAATTATATAATCCAATGCCTGTGTTTTGACCAGAACTTGAGTAGCAAGCGAATATACAAGATGTTTGAGTTTTTCCCATTTTTAAATCACAACAAACGACCAAAGCACATGTAGTTCAAGCACACAACATAAACAGTCCTAATTCGGAAAGTTCATATTTTCGGTCTCTTCGGTCGGCATTCTCTGAAGGAGGTATTTATTTTAGAGTTTTTAGACCAAATCTCATTAAATAATATCTCGAAATTCGAACTTTTCATTAAAAAAAATTTGCTAAACCCCACGTCGTTCCGGTACTCCATATTCAACTCATCTGCCTCATCAAGTAGTAATTCTTTCATAAATTCGCTGGACTACACTTTCCTCTACCATTGAGGATACTGGGACGAATAAAACCTCCCAGTGCGAAAACAACGACGTTGATTGCCAGCTACTCTAATAGTGAATCCAGCAGCTGCAACAACACCATCTTCGTCATCCCTCATATTGTCACTAGGAACTTTTAGTGGTGGGAACCGATTCCGGTGGGTGGTGGAACCAAAACCATCCGGTTCTGGAACCGAAACTCAACGATTCTCGGTTCTGGAATCGAATCTCATTGCTTCTCGGATCGGGAATCGAATCTCATCAGTTCTCGGTTCTGTCACCGAATCTCATCGATTCTCGGTTCTCTAATCGAATCTCATGGGTTCTGGAATCGAATCTCATCGGTTCTCGGTTCTGGAACCGAAACTTATCGATTCCATATTCAGGGAACGAAACAATGCGAATTTTAATTCCGGAACCGAAACTAATGTTATCGGATCTGGGACAGAAACAGGGTGAATCTCAATTATGAAACTGATAATATATGAATATCCACCTCGAAAACTTTTCAGATCTTTGCATATTTTACATTAAATTATTACAATCCGTCAATTAGATTTACGTGTAATAATACATATGTATAACAAGTTAATTTTTCAATTAATGATATAGAAACGAAACAGGTGAACAATTTAGGAAAATTGGTATCAGATATTCTGTTAAACTGATATAATGCAATTCAATGAAGAACACGTGCAAAAAGCAAGAGCAGGTACTATATCCCCGACAGCCCGACCGACGCCTTTGTTTAAATTTCTATAGGATTTGTAGTTTGTAACGCTTTTCAGTTTCTTTTAATCTTAAAGTTTAGTTCAATTTTAAAATTTTATTATTATTTTGAAATAATAACCAATTTTTTTTAACAATTAATGAGACATGCTATTTTCAATCTGAAATTAATTAAATGGTGTAAAGAATCGAACTGAAATCAAGAAAATCAAAATGTAAAGATTAGAGCGGAATGTATAAATGGGTAAGTGAAATTCTTGGAAATAATGGAAATATCCATTGCTTTATCCCTTAAATTTTATTTAATTATTATTTAACTCAATACATAACTCAAGGTCACTACTCTGAGCCGGGGAACCGATCTCCGGTTCCGAGTAGTGGAACCGATTTTCGATTCCGGTTCCGGGTAATTAATTAGTCTCGCCATTCTTGAGAATATTTTCTGTTTTATTTTCAATTAAATTACATATAAAAATTTAATATTGTTCAATAATATTTCTCAAATAAAGCAGAAAATATTCTCAAGAATGGCGAGACTAATTTAAAATTATAATTGAATATTCGAATCATCGATTCCGTAACTGGGATCCGAAGTTCGATTTCAATACCCGGAACCGGAACCGAAGATCGGTTTCACTATTCGAACCGGAACTGAAGACCGGTTCCATTACCCGGACCCGGAACCAAAGATTGGTTCCATTACCCGGAACCGGAACCGAAAATCGGTTTCCATTACTCGGAACCGGAGATCGGTTCTCCGGTTAAGAGTAGTGACCTTGAGTTACGTATTGAGTTAACGGTACCTACATATTGGCTTTAGCGGTCATAAAATTTAAGGGATAAAGCAATGGATATTTCCATTATTTCCAAGAATTTCACTTATAGTTAGGACGATTTTACTTGGCAAGGTACTGGTATGTAGGTCGGTTCACCATTCCTACGATGCGTTTTGTTAAATATATACTTTTTCTTAGATACCGCACTGCGTTAAAAGTGGAATAGTGATTTTACAACTATTGGGGGGTTAACACAATAGAAAAACCTTTCAAAGCGGATTATTTATTACACTTATATTCAAACAGTTCTGATACTGATAATGAGAAAACTACAAATAATTCAATTTTTTGAATATTTATTTCACATTTTACATATAACATGTTAGTAAAGTAAACGTATTGACAAATATTTATATTTGTAGCTTAGTAGTAAACTTGTATTGTAATTTACATTATAATGTAAGCAAAAATCTGCTTATAATTATACTCTGTCTAACGACTATGATTTAAACACAAATAACAAGAAAAACTCTATACGAATAATATCAATACCTGTCTTCCAGCTAGCAGGTATTAAAGTAGAAGAAGCTTAAAACCAAAAATTAATGAGACAATAACTGTAGATAGATTAAGATTAAATGGTTCTTTTTCAACTCCTAGTCTATGAAATTTTACTATAAATACCTGTTTGCTAATAATTAACATTAAGTTTAAAGTTGGAATCTGTTTTGAGTGTTTGAAAATTTTAATTAATATAATGGCTAAATTGAACAAAGTTATAAGTGGTGATGGAAGGGAAATTATTTCCAAAGTTATTGAGGCTTGTGATTCAGAAGCCAATAATAAAGAATATAAATTTCCAATAAATTCATCAAATGCACGTGCAGCCTTTTATACGGGGGTTTCAGAAAGGACAATATCTAGAATAAGGAAAGAGAACAAAATCGGCAATTTAGAGAATCCTTCTGCATCGTTATCTACTCCCGGAGCAAAGAGACAAAAATTGAGTATTTGCGAAAAAACTAGTGATTTTGATGTTATTAAAAGAACTATAGAAGGTTTTTATTTGGTGAAGAAGCAAGTTCCCACTTGCAGGAAATTATTAAATGAAATAAAAACAAAAATAGATTTTCCTTACAATAGCAAATCGTCATTAAGACTTTTATTAAAATCAAAAGGCTTCGTCTGGCGGAAGTGCCAGAATAAAAGGAAAATTCTTATGGAAAGACCACAAATATTGCAAAGGCGTTGTAAATATCTGAGAACTTTAAAAACATATAAAGCACAAAAGAGAAAAATATATTATATTGACGAAACATGGGTAGATAATGACATGACGGTATAAGGATGTTGGCAAAGCGAAGACATCATTGGAGTAACTGCTGGCATACATTCTACAGGTATGGATACAATTTTTTTTTTGTGTTAATTTTCATAATTATCAATTAATATTATTTAGGTCGCTTGATTGTCGTACATGCTGGCTCTGAAAAAGGATGGGTTCAAAATGCTGCATTGGTATTTAAAGCCGGCTTGTCTACTGGAGATTATCATGGACAAATGAACAAAGAAAATTTCACAAAATGGTTGAAAGAACGATTATTACCAAATATTGAAGCAAATTCTGTAATTGTTTTTGATAATGCCTCATATCATTCGGCAATAGAAAATAAATGTCCCAAAAATACTCAACTAAAGCAAAGATGATGTCCTGGTTAGATCATCATAATATAGAATATGATCCATCATGCCGGAAATCTGATTTAATGGATATTCTTGATAAACATCGACCGAAGGAAACTATATACGAAATTGATACCGTCATCAGAGAAAGCGGCCATATTCCACTGCGACTGCCTCCATATATGTGTGATTTGAATCCAATTGAGTTGGCATGGGCAGAAATGAAACGACACATCCATGATAACAATACTTCTGGTGACCTAAATTCAGAAATTTAAAAAAAAGATTACTGGAGAAGCTATTGACAATATTACCGAAGAGAAATGGAAAAATTATGTCAAACACACAACATCGATAGAAGAACATTACTGGAAAACAGATGGACAAATCGAGGAAGTTCTCGATACATTAATAATAAATGTTGGCGATGATTCTACAACAGAATCAGAAACAAATAGTGAGGATGATATAGAAAGTGAGTAATTACATTTTTGCTTTGTATGTATTTATTGTTTCATATTTTTCATTAATTTTTAATATCTATGACTTGCTGATATACAGGTGTTTCTGTACTTAAAGATCAAGCTTTGAGGGATGATAATACATATTGCTGAAAGTCCAATTCTCAACTATTTCCGAGATATAGATCATCTAATTTACTAATTTTTCGTCTTTTTTCTTAAAAACTATACGAGTTTCAACTTTGGTCAAATAAGAATTTTTGTTTATCTCTAAGAGGTCTCTCGTATCTGTTTCTAATTTTCCAAAAATTTCTCAAAATATGACAATCAGCTGTTTTTTTTGAGAATTGGACTTTGCGTATTAAAGCTTTTTGACTCTATTATCATCCCTTAAAGTTTGACCCATAAGTATAGAAACACTCGGTATTTATACAGTGCAACGTACATATTATGTATTTTTTTTTTTTTGATCTGCATTTCGTACCTGATATTGTTGTATTCTTTTTTGTTAAATGTAATAAATAAATTATTATTATTTTCTGTAATGTTTGTACATTCGTTGGCAATCATCGTCGCTGTTTTCGCACGGGCAGGTTTATTCGTCCCAGTATCCTCAATGGTAGAAGGAAGTGTGGAGCCAGCGAATTTATGTAAAAAGTACTACTTAATGAGGTAGATGAGTTGAATATGGAGTACTGGAACGACGTACGGTTTAGCAACTTTTTTTTAAAGAAAAGTTCGGATTTCGAGATATTGAATATGATTTGGTCTAAAAATTCTAAAATAAATACCTCCTTCAGAGAATGCCGACCGAGGAGACAGATCGGCACGTCCACACTATTGACAACTGACAAGCTGCGACATGACATCTTGTGGGGAAAATATGAACTTTCCGAATTAGGACTGTTTATGTTGTGTGCTTGAACTACATGTGCTTTGGTGGTTTGTTGTGATTTAAAAATGGGAAAAACTCAAACATCTTCTTGTATATTCGGATGCTACTCAAGTTCTGGTCAAAACACAGGCATTGGATTATATAATTTCCTAAACATGGTCAAATAGTATATTATACGCCAAGGTTGAGAAGATAATCATTATTGACCCAGCGCCAAGATTGTAACACGAGGGCGAGGCCCGAGTGATACAAGGCGCCTGGTCAATAATGATTTCTCAACCGTGGTTTATATACTATTTTTTTCACTACTAGCTCCTAAATTCTATTTAACGAATTTTATATTAATAATAACATAAGAATTTTGACATTAATATTTATTAATATCTATAAAAACTAAGTAGGCAGAAATAAAATTCTTTTGTTTTTAATATCTGACATTTCATTTTGGTAACAATAAGTAAACATGTTTGAAGAAAGTAATACGGAAAATTGTACTCCTCCGGAAATTAAATAAGCGGCACAAAATGTGCAGTTTGATACATTGCTGCCAGAAAAATCTAAACCGATATTATATGAAAGTGTATACAAGTTTTAAAGAATGGTGTCTAACAAAAAAGGTGACTAAAATCTCGGAAAATGTACTCCTAGTATATTTCCAGGAGCAAGCACACAATAAAAAGGCTTCAAGTTTATGGGCCATATTTTCCATGCTGAAATCGACTATTCCATTAAAAGAAAATATAGACATTTCAAAATATTTTAAGTTACTTGCATTTTTAAAGCGCCAAAATGCTACATATAAGCCAAAAAAGTCATCTGTATTTTCTAAAGAAGAAATTAATAAATTTCTCATAGAAGCGCCAGATGAAGTCTTCCTATCAACGAAGGTATCCTGTTGTGGTAATAAAATTCCAAAAACTTACTAATTCATACTTTCTTAGGCTATTTTTGTGATTGGAGTGGCTGGCGCTTGTAGAACCGATGAGCTTTGCAATATGCACATGAGAGATGTCGACGTTCGGGATGACATCATCGTCATAAATATAACGAAAAGCAAAAATGGATCCTCGAGAAAATTTGTCTTGGTAGAAACTTTCTGGGTTGAAATAGTTAAAAAATATCGTAAGAAGCCCACTCCTGACATGGCAAAGGTGTTCATTACTTTCCGACACGGCAAACCTACGTGCCAAAATATAGGACACAATACAAATTTGACTTGTCACAATTGCACTATCAATTTCAACTATAAATAGCAAATAAATGTTACCTGTTTTGTGTTTTTACATAGAAATGTAATTATAACCCTAAAAAAATGTACAATGTAAGATAATTGAAATAATGTTACAATAAACACTTACCTTTTCATAGATTTAACAATAAATAAATACCTAAATTAACATTTCGCATTGTAAATATAATGTGAACGCACGAAAAATTTGATAAGAAATAAGATCGTAGAATATTAAGATTTTTAATCTGAAATTTAACTATTGCCA
This sequence comes from Harpalus rubripes, assembly GCA_963082715.1. NCBI lineage: Eukaryota > Metazoa > Arthropoda > Insecta > Coleoptera > Carabidae > Harpalus > Harpalus rubripes. The sequence continues at coordinate 32,412,295 of OY720458.1, forward strand.
ACTTGAAATTAGGCGGCAAATTTAAATATAATGTTTTCTTTGCGTTTAATAAGTTAAATAAATTCAGAAGCTTGAATTTTTTTAAAAAGTGACAGTTCGCATAATTAACCATGGTCAATAATAATTCATTATTGACCGTTGTTAAGCGTTGCTAAGAAAGCGGTAGAGAAAAACAATGTCACAACTCAATAACAAGTCAATAATGGTATGTTTGTAGGCTAGTAGTGAAAAAATACTATTAAAATTACATCTAGAGCAGATGTTCAAATGGAACGATGAAAAGCATGGAAATATGCTATTTATAGTGCAAAGGTAATGACAAAAAACATGAAAGTTTGTCCTCGTCGTTTTAAATCCGATGATACATATTATCTGATGAGTAAAAAATTCAAAGTTTAGATTTTGTGACTAACCTAAATTAAATTGTATTCGAAAGAGCTACAATGAGAAAGTGCATACTAAATTGTAAAATTTACCTTGACCGTTCTTTTAAATAATATCTAAAATAAAAAAATATACCGCCTTCCACAGTCAAATAAAATTGCCGATATATGTTTACATTTTGCACTTGTTCGGGTTTTCTGAATAACTCTTTAATTGTACTTTGATTTCAAGAGGCTTCACAGTAATTGCAATGGATTACAAATATTTCCTACATTGTACCGTTATTTTATAACACTCCACATAAAATTATGTGCTTAGCGCAGAACATATAAATCGCTCTCCTGCAATCAACAATTATTTCGATTGTTATAAAAATTAAAAATACATTATAAAAGTATATTGTATATTACTTCTAGCTGTAGCAGTTGCTTATAGAAATCTAAAATGTTATGTTATACGGTTATACCAAGCCTCATGTCAGTTCTCAATACCCTTCGGTTCGACATTCTTTGATCGGGACCGATTTGATTCGGGTCGGTTCTGGCCGGCAAGGCCAATCGGGGTGTCCATACCTATTCAGCTTTGCCGATCGGCATCTTTCAGCATAGTGTGGACGCACTTTAAGAACGTAATATTAATAGCCGAAATTATTTAAATAAAAGTTAACAAGCTAAAGTAAAGTGCATTCATAGTGATTTTCGTGTATAATTCATTACGGTTATTTCGCAGTTGCAAGGTGTTTGCGCATCCCTATTCTGAGTTGTTTTTTGACGCGCACGCGCAGTTCCGATATGCGGAATAAACTAGTGACAGTCAATCAATTCCAATGACTTCAAAACTTTTTCGATACAAATTGAGTTTAACTAAATATAATTAAATTAACTTAATTATTAGTGAAGTGTTTAGTCGGTAACATGCGTAAATATTAACGGTGCGTAATAATAAAAGCAACAGTGGATAATAATAAAAATAATTAAAGAGGAAACAATAAAAGGCGAATAAAGAAGTGAAATTTAAGACGTAATAAGAATTTAAAAAGAAGAAAGACGATAATAAGTCTAATAAAACCGAATTATTATGGCTTACGTATGACAAGACGGAATTTAAGAAGCAAGATGACGAAAACCAACTAAGACGCAACACATGCGAACAAAAGAATTAGAAGAGAAAGAAAAGCTACTCCTCAAGAAAAAAATTGCACTGCTGCAAAAAAAAAATTAATTATTACAGCAGCATAAAACATCAGTTAAATAAATAAGATTTTTTGATAAATTTTACTAGAGATGATAGTTATTCGTTGAGCAAATAAATTCGAGATTTTGAAGACGCAGCCACTGTAACGCACTGGAATGAAACTGAAAAGCTAATGTATGCCAAAAAATTGTTAAAAAGAACTGCTAAACTATTTTTACGAACACAAACAGACATCACAGATTAGAATCACCTAAAAACAACTCTTGAAAATGAATTTGGATCGAAGATTAATAGTGCAGAAATTCATAAAATGTTGCGGACTACGAAAAAGAAATATGATGAAATTTATTTAAAGTATATTTTTAAAATGAAAGAAATTAGTTTGCGTGGAGAAGTCGATGAGGAATCATTGATCGATTATATTATTGTTGGCATTCCAGACGATGAAGCAAACAAAATAATACTGTATGGAGCTAAGAATTTAAAGGAATTAAAAGAAAAATTTCATGAATATGAGAAGTTGAAAAATAATATTAAAACGAAGTTTGGTAAAAATGTTAAGCCAGATAGACGAATTGATAAGAAACAAAAAGATCAAAGTCAGGAACGTCGTAATACGTGTTACAACTGTGGAGCGTTGGAACATAAACCGAAAGATTGCGGGAACAGAGACAAAGGAGCACGTTGTTTCGAGTGCAACGAATATGGCCTTATCGCCTCAAAGTGCAGTCAGGAATCAAAGGACATAAAAAAGAAAGCATCAAATGATGACAAAAGTGAGACGAAGAAAAGCATTTGGTTAGCTTCAGGCAAGAAGAATTGGAAAATGCACAGAAAAGTAAAGATTGAGAACATAATATTTATGCAGCACCTATGTTAAGTTAGTTGTGTCTCCATGTGCTCTGTGTTTTATCTGAATTTTAGTGGTTTATTGTGATTTTTATTAATATCGAATTATATCGCTGAATGTGTTTGGAAATTTTCTACGCAGCTTTCATAATATGAACACAAAACCGTGAGTTACTCCAGAATTTTAAAAGTTTTTTTATATTTTTTTCAATACTATTTTTACTTTATGCATTAAGTCAGCTTAAACAAGTCTGTGCGCTCGCTCTCGTCAGCGTAGCAGTGGCGTCGGCAATATTTTACTTTTTTAGAATATAATTTTATATTTTTATTTATTTATCTATTTTTTAATGTATACTTTAAAAGTAAAAGTTAATCTTCGATTCAATTAATTTAAATATTAAGGATTTATTTTACTAATTAAATTTTGCTTCGATGAGGTTTATGTTTCCGTAGTTAATTTTATTAAATTCTTATTCAGGTCACTTAGTTTTCAGGCTTTGTATCATTTTTTTTTCTTCATTATTCAGTAACATTTTTTTTTCTCTATTGTTTTCCTATCCGTGGTCTAATCCGGTTTGTGAAGAACCTTGAGCCGTGACAGACCGCACTGGCGATTCCTAATCCTTTGTGTCCGTTGTGTAAATTTCGCATATATAATTTTTTAGAGTGTAGGTATAGGTCTAGAATTTTATTGTTATTTCTATATTTACTTTTAATCACTTTTTTTCCTATCGTATATTGTGCTTACTATCTTTTTTTGTATTTATTATGATACACAATGTCTGGCAGTTCTAAATGCCGATATAAAAGGCCAGATCAATGTCTTATTTACTGTGCCATCATAATAATTTTTCATCTTCAATTTACATTACATTATTGAACTACATCAATTTCTTCAACTTCAAGCAATATAATTTTATTCCAAATAGCCAAAACAACATTTTAAACCTCGTCCTTTGTAACCATAACTGTAAAGTTTATATGGCTGATGAATGCATTTTGAAACAAGACATTTATCATCCTCCTTTGTGGATTGAAATACACGCACCCCTTAAATTAAGGTCAGTTAGTAACTTGAGTTTAAACTACAAGAAGGCAAATTTTCAGGCACTTTATAATGATCTCTTAAACGCAGATTGGAACACATGCGAACAAAAGAATTAGAAGAGAAAGAAAAGCTACTCCTCAAGAAAAAAATTGCACTGCTGCAAAAAAAAAATTAATTATTACAGCAGCATAAAACATCAGTTAAATAAATAAGATTTTTTGATAAATTTTACTAGAGATGATAGTTATTCGTTGAGCAAATAAATTCGAGATTTTGAAGACGCAGCCACTGTAACGCACTGGAATGAAACTGAAAAGCTAATGTATGCCAAAAAATTGTTAAAAAGAACTGCTAAACTATTTTTACGAACACAAACAGACATCACAGATTAGAATCACCTAAAAACAACTCTTGAAAATGAATTTGGATCGAAGATTAATAGTGCAAAAATTCATAAAATGTTGCGGACTACGAAAAACAAATATGATGAAATTTATTTAAAGTATATTTTTAAAATGAAAGAAATTAGTTTGCGTGGAGAAGTCGATGAGGAATCATTGATCGATTACATTATTGTTGGCATTCCAGACGATGAAGCAAACAAAATAATACTGTATGGAGCTAAGAATTTAAAGGAATTAAAAGAAAAATTTCATGAATATGAGAAGTTGAAAAATAATATTAAAACGAAGTTTGGTAAAAATGTTAAGCCAGATAGACGAATTGATAAGAAACAAAAAGATCAAAGTCAGGAACGTCGTAATACGTGTTACAACTGTGGAGCGTTGGAACATAAACCGAAAGATTGCGGGAACAGAGACAAAGGTGCACGTTGTTTCGAGTGCAACGAATATGGCCTTATCGCCTCAAAGTGCAGTCAGTAATCAAAGGACATTAAAGCATCAAATGATGACAAAAGTGAGAAGAAGAAAAGCATTTGTTAGCTTCAGGCAAGAAGAATCGGAACATGCACACAAAAGTAAAGATTGAGAACATAATCATCAATGCTCTTGTTGACATGGGAAGTGACGTCAATTTAATTAATACCACGAAATATTTCGAACTTGATAATAACTTCAAAAAAGATAATATAACATTGAAAGGGATAAAGTATATTATTTATTATAGTGCCTTTGCCGGCAGATTTATGAAATGAAAAAAGCGTGCCAAGGTGACATACTATTTTTTAATTTAATTAAGTTGGCAATATTAACTTTTTTCTCTTTACTATTCTTAGAAAAAAAAAGGAAAAGATATTTCTTTTTAATTAATGGATTCAAATCACAATCCGGAAAGATACAATAGTAAACAGGCATAATTAAAAAAAATATATATTTCGCACTTTACAAAAGAATCACAACAACAAATCATTAGTTTGGGGTTATCTGTCAGTGACAGAAGAGTAAACAGGCGCTTAAATTTTTTAAATTTTAATGATTATTATATTGATTATTTATATATTATAAGGGCAGAATCTAGTAGTTAAACATGAAATGAAACTTGCAAGAAAAAAATATCATTCATTTACGTCTACATAACATAATATTTTGCTTTAAAAATACAATTTTTCCCATGAGATAACATTGGTTTCATTTCCACTGTACTCCCAAGCATGATTGGTACATTCTGAGCATGCGCATTGAGATAGTAATATGGTCTATTGGTGACAACAAAGTACAAACTTTAGGCAAGTTTAGCTGTGAAGTTATTGTTGATGAAAGAAAATTCTTTACAACCTTTTATATTGTTTCTGATTTGACCATACCAGTAGATTGTATAAAAATGCAGAGATGACAATGACTGGAGGCGTAGTGAAAATAGGCCAGTTGAAGACACAAGACGATCCTTTTATCCTGCCCAATAATGCTCTACCCGAAGATAACGTATATCCACAAGAAATTCAAGAAATAATAAATAAGTATGAACCAAATGAAGAAAAGTCAACTAAGGTACCCATTTATCAACATTCACTAAGACTTTCATTCAAAGAAAAAGAAGATATGGATTCACAAAATAGAACAATGGTTGGAAAAATGGATAATTCAATATAGTGTATCAGAGTTTGTAAGCCCCATAGTGCTTGCAAAAAAGAAAGATGGACAGACAAGTATTTTCCTCGACTATAGGAAAATAAATCGGAACATTATAAAGAATAGGTATCCTTTACCGTTGATCGAATATCAAATCGATAAATAAATACACTTCTTTTATAACACCTTGTCAGTTTGAATTTTGTAGAGTTCCATTCGGGCTGTGAAACTCACCATCTGTTTTCCAGAGGTACATTAACAATATATTCAAAAATATGATTATTTCCGGCAAAGTACTGACTTACATGGATGATCTTATCATCCCATCTGTAACTTATGAAGAAGATATTGAAACACTTAAAGATGTGTTGTATAAGTGTGAAGAATATGTAAATTTTTGAAACAGAAGATTGAATTTCTCTGGTATGATATATGAAAAATGGCGGATCACATGCCGTCAGATAAAACATGTATTAAATGTAAAATTGATTTTGATGGTGAAGAAATTGTGGGTTGTGAGGGAAAATGTTCTGGATGGTTTCATCTAAAATGTTTACAAATCAGTGAAGAACAATTTGCAGTTATTCGAACATGTAGCGGTATAAAATGGTACTGCAAAAATTGTTATAACAAAAGTGAGGTTAGCTTAATGCAAGTAGTATGTGATCTGAAGAAAAGTATGGATATTGTACAGAATATAGTATCCCAGAAAAATCCTAAAGTAGAACATAATGAAAAAACATACGCAAGTGTGTTTAAAAATAACGTGGAACAAACAATTATTGTCAAAGCTAAGCCAAATAAGAAAACAGAAGCATCCAAAATAACAGAAGAATTAAAAAAGAAAGTTAATCCAGGAAATATTGCAGTTGGAGTTAAGAATATTAAAAAAGTTGAGAATAATGGTATTGCTATAATATGTGATAATAAAGAAGGAAAAGAAAAATTAGAAAAAGTAATAAAGTCTAAAGTAGGCAATCAATTTGACATTTGTGTACCAAAAATACCTACTCCAAGGATTAAAATTATTGGCATAAGAGAAGAAATGAAAGAAGAAGAAATAAAAACATGCATAATTAACCAAAACGAAATTCCAGTTAAAGATTTTAGGTTAGTCACAATGAAGAAAATGAAATCTCACTTTATGGCAATAATAGAAGTTGATAACAATGCAGCAGATGAAATTATAAACTTAGGCAGATTAAAAATAAAGTGGAGCACCTGTAATGTATTCGTAAATTCAAGAATTTATAGATGTTTTAATTGTTATGGTTTCAACCATAAAGCCGTACATTGTAATAATGAAAAGACATGTGTTAACTGCGGTAAAGAGAGTCATGATGGTGAAAATGTGAAGTGTATAAACTGTATTCGGGCAAATCAAAAATTTAACCTAAAAATAGATGTAAATCATTTTGTTTTCAGTCGATTGTGTCCTTCTTACATGAGGCAAGTTGAACTTAATAATGAGAAAATATATATCATGGATAACAAATAGCAACTACAGAAAGAAGCAGATTGTGTTATTTGTGTGAATACGCGTAGTGTGACATGTCATAAGGATGAAATTATGAAAGTTGTTTTCGATCTCGATGCCAGTGTTGTATGTTTGACTGAAACTAGGTTAACCGGAACAATAGAAGATTTTGAAGTCACCTTTGAGAACTACAATATTATTAGAGTGGATTCCAATACCAGATTTACAGGTGGAGTTATGTTTTATGTAAAAAATGTAATTCCTTATAAAATCAAACATAGAGTAGTATTAGATATGAATATAATAATAATAATAATAATAATAATAATAATAATAATAATAATAATAATAATAATAATAATAATAATAATAATAAGCTTTATTATTCAACAGAATGAAATGAAATTCCAATTACAGAATAATTTACACATTGAGAAAAGTGAGAACAAGTTAAAAATATATGTATGACTATATAACCACATAACAAAAGATATAAACTTAACAGAAAGAAAAAAGATGGTCAGATTACTGTAAAACCATCATTAGCTTATTTCTAAATACATTAAGTTGTAAAGAAAAATCTAAATTCATACAGTACATATTATAGAGACGACACATATTGCTGATAGGATTGTTATACATGTAATTCGTATTTGAAAAAGGTATAAAAAAGGTGTAGAAACATCGGGTGTTACAACTGTTAACGTAAAAATTTACTTTAGATAACAAGTACTCATCATCAATCATATTGTTAATAAGTTTATACAAAAATAGTAATAGATGCATATTTCGGCGATTTTCCAAGGAATTTATGGAGAAGTATTTTAATAAAGAATTATAGTCGTTAACATTGTAAAGATTTAATTTATAGTTAACATATTTAAGAAACTTTTTCTGTATCCTTTCAATATCATTAATTAAATACTTTTGACTAGGATGCCATATTATACAACAATATTCAAGCTTGCTAACAATTAATGATTTAAATAAAACAATAAAACAAAATAAATTATTGAAACCGAATGTGGATCGAAATATAAACCCAAGAATTTTAAAACATTTATTAATCATTTGATCTATATGAGAAGTCATAGTTAATTTTGGATCAAGTAATAGTCCCAGATCTTTAACTAACTCAGAGCGATGCAAAATAAGATTATTCATATTATAATTGTATAATATAATACTTTGCTTTCTGGTAAAAGAGATAATTTGACATTTTTTAATGTTAAAATGCAGTTGATTTTTCACGGACCATTCATGAATAGAATTTATATCTTTTTGCAGTATGTGGTTGTTAAGTATAGAAGTAGGTACAGGAAACTCAAGTTTTTTGTTAGTAGGTATTTATCACTCGCCCAGTAGTTCCCACAGTTTCTTTCTAGATTATTTAGAACATTACTTGAATGATGTTTTACTAGTGTATAATCGCAATGTAGTTTTATTAGGTGATATCAATATAATGTGGGATGATGCAAAATGTTACTATGCAAAAAGATTAAGAAAGATTGTAAATGATAATGGTTTGAGGCAAGTAGTAACAGAGAAAACACATTTTTTTAATGATGGAGAATCCTTAATTGATTTAGTAATAACTAATAGTTTTAATTTAAAATGCGAAGTGTTGCTTCAACCCATGATTACAGATCATGCAATTCTGAAATTGAATACAAAGATTACCAAATATAATGTTAACGATAAGTACGTGAGATCTAAACTGCATAATAAAACTGGATTCCGACAAGCTATCCAAAAAATTAATATGAATTTTAACATTAAAGATTTGGATTTAAAATATAGTAGCTTTTGTTATACAATTAATAAAATTATCGATGAATTTATGCCTGTAACTGTACAAAATATCAAACTAGCTAAGTGTCCATGGTTTAATAAAATAATTTTGGCAGAAATAAAAGAAAGGGATAATGCATTTAAAAAATACAGATTAACTAATAATGAACAGGATAAATTGTATTACAAACATAAGCGTAATCGAGTTGTTGATTTAATTAGAAGAGAAAAACGTTTATACTTCGAATCTAATTTTGATAAGTTCCGTAAAGACACAAAAAATATGTGGAGTACTTTAAAAAAACGTATAGGTGTAAAGAAAGATGAACATTTCAATGAAGTGATTTTCAATAGTACCATATTTAGTGATAAATCTCAAATAGCTTTAAATTTTAATAATTATTATATTAATAGTATTAATGAAATTGTGCAATCAATACCAACAAGTGATATTTTGACTAGTACAAATTTAGATTTATTTAATATTGTAGATAATACGGAATTTTCAGATTTCAAATTATTAAATGTGGATGAACTAAGTAAAATTGTGTACTCAATGAACAACAAGAATAGTCCAGATAATATACATACATGGATTATTAAAGAAAATTTTGACATTCTATGGGAAAAACTTATTCATATCATTAATAGTTCGTTGGAAAGTGGTGTAGTTTCTAGGGAGATGAAAATATCAACTATTACGCCAATAAGAAAGGTAAAAAATTCTTTTAATGGGGAAGATTTCAGGCCTATTAACATGCTCCCTACTATTGAAAAAATATTAGAAATAACCGTGTATAACCAATTATTAGAACATATAAATTATAATGAAATACTGTGTAAATATCAATCTGGATTCAGATCTAACTTTAGTTGTGAAACTGCATTACAGTGTATCATAAATGATTGGAAGAAAGCGCTAGATAATGATAAAGTAATTATAGTGGTTTTTCTTGATCTTGGGGGCGTTTGAGACGATAGATAGAGGTAGGTTAATTCAAAAGCTAGGGTATTATGGAATTGAAGGGAAATGTTTAGCATGGTTTAAAAACTACTTACATGATAGATATCAGAGAGTAAAATGTGAATATATTTTTTCTGAAAGTTTACAAACAGTTCATGGTATTGCTCAGGGTAGTATTTTGGGTCCATTACTGTTCTCAATATACCTTAATGATTTGCAAAATATATTCATAAATTGTAAGTATAATTTTTTTGCAGATGACACAATAATTTACTTAGAAGGTACAGATTATACAGAACTAATAACCAGTATGAATAAAATTCTAGATAAGGTTTACGAATAGTTAAATTCAAATAAGTTAAAACTTAATGTGAAAAAGACTAAATGTATGACAATTAGTAGTAAGAAAAATAGGGAAATCATAATTGCTACCTTGAATATCAAAATAAACAATGAAGTAATAGAAATGGTTCATAGTGTAAAGTATTTAGGAGTAATAATTGAGGATTTATTAAAATTCGATGACCATTTGAATTATATTTGTGTGAAAATATCGAGTAAAATAGGGGTTTTGGGTAGATTAAAACACATTCTTTCACAGGAAACTAAAATTATCGTTTTTAATTCAATAGTTTTACCACATTTCCTTTATGTATCAACGGTTTTATTCTTGTTAAATCAACAACAGGTAAATAGATTACAACTTTTACAAAACAGAGCAATGAGAATTATATTGAATAAAAACAAATATGCAAGCATAAAAGGGATGTTAAAAGAGTTAAAATGGCTTGATGTACTTCACCTTATTAAATACAATAGTATGATTTTTATACACAAAATTAGATTGGGGGAAATTCCAAGTTACTTATACGAAACGGTTACATACTGTAAAGAAATTCACAGTTATAATACTAGACGAGTAAAATTTTTTATATTAGTAATGTAAATAAAAAACAGTCCCAAATATCTATTTTTCATAAAGGATTTATAGAATATGATATGTTAGATGATAAGTTTAAGTGTTTGTCACTGAAAATGTTTAAGAGAGATTTAAAACTGTTATACCTAGAAAATATGAATAATAGTAAATAGGCTCTCTATATCTGTTACTTATCCGTACAGGTGAAGTGTTTATGCTTTATTGATTATGGTTTTTGTTAATTTGGTACATTAATACATGTTAATATGTATAAAATATGTAATCCAGTTTGTTTATATGTGTTAATGTTATTTTGTATAGCTTAAAGCTAAATAAACATTATTATTATCAAATAAGGCCATCTGAAAACAAGACTTCGGCGGTGAAAAACTTTCCAAAACCTAAAACAATAAAACAGGTAAAACGTTTACTAGGTCTTAGTGGATATTTCCGCATCTTTGTACAAGGATATGCCGTTATTGCTAAACTACTTAGCGACCTCTTAAAGAAGAACGAATCTTTTAATTTCGCGAACAGAAACGAACTAGAAGTTTTTGTAATTATTCAGGTGATAAAGAAATTTCGTGTTTATCTTTTAGGATTGAAATTTAAGATAATCATGGATTATTTCGCATTTGAACTAACGATGAAGAAGAAAGAATTAGCCACAAGAGTAGCTCGTTGACCTCAGAATTTGATTATTCAATCGAGCATTGCGCTGGAAAGAAAATGGGTCATGTAGATTCTCTGATGTTAATAAAACCTGAATTATTATTAGTTAAAACCAGAAAGAAGACGATCAATTAAAAGCCATTAGGAGTATGGTTGAAGACGGCGAATATAAAGATTATCTTTTAAAAGGTGATGTTTTATTTAAAATATATAAAATTGTACCAACTTATAGAGCAATTTGATTGGTCGTGTTTGAGTAATTTTTCCGACGTTAATCTTGCTTTAACTTCTTTTATAGGACCATTTACTTGTTTTTTGAACAGTGTGTTCCTCTTTCTAATGTTTCTACTAAAGTAATTCCTCCTTGCTTTAATAAAGCTATTATTAAGAAACTACAGACTAAGATTCGCGTCAGAAAACTGCTCTCTCGGTTTCCACATAATGAATCATATGTTGCTAATTTCATACTTTAAGATCAGAACTTAAAACTTGAATCAAAAGATCATATGCTGAATATCTGGAAACGTGTGAGAACTCTATCTCAACTGAACCTAAAAAGTTTTGTAATTATATTAATTCCAAGCGAAATATGTCTAAATATCCTAGTGTAATGCAAAATAATGACGACACATATACGGTTCCTAAAGACATTTCTAATGCTTTTGCATCTTTCTTCCAATCAGCTTATTTATCTTCTTCTATAGTCCTCTATCTTCTACACCTACACCACTTTCTCACGACTCTGTTAACCTTACTCATATTTCCATAAAGGACATTGAATCAGCTATTAAAACACTAAAATCTTCTCTTTCCAGCGGCCCTGACCGAATACCCAGTTTGCTAATTAAAGATTGTGCTTTTCCTCTGTCAAAGGCACTATTCTACATTTTTAATCTTGGAAAACCACCAGAATAACCCCACTCTTTAAGTCAGGAGAAGTTTCCAATGTTGCTAATTATCAACCTATAGCCATGTTGTCAAATTTCAGTAAAATATTTGAAAAAATTATTTACACTAGCGTTTATGACAAAATTAAACATCAGTTTTCTCCTTGTCAACATGGCTTCATCAGTAAGCGGTCTACAGTGACCAACCTAATGTATTTTACGCAAAAATTTCAACTGTACTCGACTCCAATGGCCAACTTGACTGCATTTTTACAGATTTTGCTAAGGCCTTTGACCGTATAGATCACAATATTTTGGTCAGCAAACTGTGTACCTTCTTTTTCTACTTCCTTTATTAATCTCATCTCTTCTTTCTTACTTACAAAATCGTCAACTCTGTTCAGTATCTCAATACTAATTCTTATTTTTCGCCACTTCCGGTGTCCCTCAAGGCTCTAACCTTGGACCATTACTTTTTCTAATTTTCATAAATGATGTCACTAGTGTGTTGCTTTGTGATAAACTACTCTTTGCCGATGATATGAAAATCTTTTATCCCATTTCTTCCCCAGCTCATTGCACTCTGCTTCAGAATGATCTGAATAACCTATTTAATTGGTGTTCTTTAAATAACCTCCATCTCAATATAAATAAATGTACAGTTATAACATTCACTAGGAAAATTATACCTTTTTCATTTAATTATTCACTGAATAATATAACCTTGTAAAGATCTACAGTAGTTAAAGATCTAGGAGTTAAATTTGACTCTACATTATCATTTGTGCCTCATATTCGTAATGTTTACAACTCAGCTATGCGTATTTTGGGTTTCGTAATCAGGAATACTCGAGATTTCAATACTATATCTGCTATTTTTACACTGTTTTATTCTTTCATTACACCCAATCTGGAATATTGCAGCATAATTTGGAATCCTCTTTATGAAACTCACCAAGATTTGCTAGAAACAGTTCAAAAAATTTCTTAATTTTATTTATTTTAAAATAAATAAATCCTACTCTGAGAAATATATGCTTTAATCAGCCTTATTATGCATG
>OY720458.1:32430570-32510570 GCA_963082715.1 Harpalus rubripes
TTATCATTTATCATTTATCATTTATCATTTATCATTTATCATTTATCATTTATCATTTATCATTTATCATTTATCATTTATCATTTATCATTTATCATTTATCATTTATCATTTATCATTTATCATTTATCATTTATCATTTATCATTTATCATTTATCATTTATCATTTATCATTTATCATTTATCATTTATCATTTATCATTTATCATTTATCATTTATCATTTATCATTTATCATTTATCATTTATCATTTATCATTTATCATTTATCATTTATCATTTATCATTTATCATTTATCATTTATCATTTATCATTTATCATTTATCATTTATCATTTATCATTTATCATTTATCATTTATCATTTATCATTTATCATTTATCATTTATCATTTATCATTTATCATTTATCATTTATCATTTATCATTTATCATTTATCATTTATCATTTATCATTTATCATTTATCATTTATCATTTATCATTTATCATTTATCATTTATCATTTATCATTTATCATTTATCATTTATCATTTATCATTTATCATTTATCATTTATCATTTATCATTTATCATTTATCATTTATCATTTATCATTTATCATTTATCATTTATCATTTATCATTTATCATTTATCATTTATTATTTATTATTTATTATTTATTATTTATTATTTATTATTTATTATTTATTATTTATTATTTATTATTTATTATTTATTATTTATTATTTATTATTTATTATTTATTATTTATTATTTATTATTTATTATTTATTATTTATTATTTATTATTTATTATTTATTATTTATTATTTATTATTTATTATTTATTATTTATTATTTATTATTTATTATTTATTATTTATCATTTATTATTTATTATTTATTATTTATTATTTATCATTTATTATTTATCATTTATCATTTATCATTTATTATTTATTATTTATTAATTATTAATTATTAATTATTAATTATTAATTATTAATTATTAATTATTAATTATTAATTATTAATTATTATTTATTATTTATTATTTATTATTTATTATTTATTATTTATTATTTATTATTTATTATTTATTATTTATTATTTATTATTTATTATTTATTATTTATTATTTATTATTTATTATTTATTATTTATTATTTATTATTTATTATTTATTATTTATTATTTATTATTTATTATTTATTATTTATTATTTATTATTTATTATTTATTATTTATTATTTATTATTTATTATTTATTATTTATTATTTATTATTTATTATTTATTATTTATTATTTATTATTTATTATTTATTATTTATTATTTATTATTTATTATTTATTATTTATTATTTATTATTTATTATTTATTATTTATTATTTATTATTTATTATTTATTATTTATTATTTATTATTTATTATTTATTATTTATTATTTATTATTTATTATTTATTATTTATTATTTATTATTTATTATTTATTATTTATTATTTATTATTTATTATTTATTATTTATTATTTATTATTTATTATTTATTATTTATTATTTATTATTTATTATTTATTATTTATTATTTATTATTTATTATTTATTATTTATTATTTATTATTTATTATTTATTATTTATTATTTATTATTTATTATTTATTATTTATTATTTATTATTTATTATTTATTATTTATTATTTATTATTTATTATTTATTATTTATTATTTATTATTTATTATTTATTATTTATTATTTATTATTTATTATTTATTATTTATTATTTATTATTTATTATTTATTATTTATTATTTATTATTTATTATTTATTATTTATTATTTATTATTTATTATTTATTATTTATTATTTATTATTTATTATTTATTATTTATTATTTATTATTTATTATTTATTATTTATTATTTATTATTTATTATTTATTATTTATTATTTATTATTTATTATTTATTATTTATTATTTATTATTTATTATTTATTATTTATTATTTATTATTTATTATTTATTATTTATTATTTATTATTTATTATTTATTATTTATTATTTATTATTTATTATTTATTATTTATTATTTATTATTTATTATTTATTATTTATTATTTATTATTTATTATTTATTATTTATTATTTATTATTTATTATTTATTATTTATTATTTATTATTTATTATTTATTATTTATTATTTATTATTTATTATTTATTATTTATTATTTATTATTTATTATTTATTATTTATTATTTATTATTTATTATTTATTATTTATTATTTATTATTTATTATTTATTATTTATTATTTATTATTTATTATTTATTATTTATTATTTATTATTTATTATTTATTATTTATTATTTATTATTTATTATTTATTATTTATTATTTATTATTTATTATTTATTATTTATTATTTATTATTTATTATTTATTATTTATTATTTATTATTTATTATTTATTATTTATTATTTATTATTTATTATCATTATTTCGTACTGCACCCAACAGGCAAATGCCCAATTAGAGAACGAGAGTAAAACTCTTGGTTAATATAATGCAATAATTTTTTAATATTCTGAATATCACTATGAAAAATGTCTACATACTGTTCTACTTGCTGGTATGACTTCATCATATAGTACAATGAAGATTTGGCTAACATATTAAGCCGGTATCCCACTGTAAAAATTTTGATAAAAATTTCTGTAAATTTTTTTATAAAAACGTTCCATGAAAAGTACTGCATCCCACTGTAAAAATTTTTACGCGTTTTTATGGAGTGTTGCATAACTCATGAAAGAGAATTGGCGCCAAAGATACTAGTAAACCTCATTTTGTAGCCGTTGTTCTGCAGAGGTAGTTGCGTTTTGTAATTTCATTATGAATAACGTCCATTCAAATAAAAAAATGTTAGCTGCAATAATTGTTGGAGTAATGGGTTACACAGTTATACAAAAAATAAAAAAATCAGAACATCGCTGGTGGACTAGTCTATGACTGGAGAAAAGAAATGTAAATCGCAGTGTTTATCAGACACACCAAATTACGAATAGAAGATGAAATAAATTACAGAAATTTTCTTCGCATGAAAGACCATTTCTTAAAAATCATGGACATGGTTCGAAAGTAAAATAAGAAACGTGACACTCAATTAAGGCAGTGTATTTCGGCACATGAAAGATAGGCATTGTTCTATCTAGTGTACACATAAATTTTGAAAAATTAATCCTTTTATCGTCATTACATAAAGGGTACGACGCGAGTATATAGGTGAATAAAGTCCATCTTAAAATGCTTGAACGAGGCGGATTTGTATGAGCTTCTCATTTACTTCATATTTAGTTTTTGCAAATTTGTATAGGTAATTTAAAATACACTTTCTATAAATTATAGATCAAGATATTTATACTAATACTACGTAAAATTATTGGTTGAAAAACTTTGTTGGTTACGATTAATGAGTATTCTAATAGGATTCGGACGGAAATGTAAAAGGAGAAAAAAGAAATACAAAGAATAACGCATGTAAATATTAAATAACTTTAATACTTATTTTTTTGATGTTGTATTGCCTGATTATTATAAGATAATAACATTTAACAGTTGAAAATCGCACTTTGCTTGGCGTATTTATTATAATATTCAGACGATTTTGAGTGGTATCAAACTTCTTCATTTCTATACAAATCAATTAAAACGCTGCCTGTTCAGGCAACCACACTACACATTTTGATTTTTTGCTTCATATTATTTCCAATATCAATATAAACAAACGCTCACCGCTGTTCAAATAATGTCAGAGAATAACAGCTGTCTTTAGAAAATGACTTTACCCAAGGTTCAAGCAACCGCATTGCGCACGCCCGCATCAACATCCAATCATAACGCAGCTTTCAACAAAATGAATACAGACTGCTGTATTTATGTGACGTCACATCAAAATTTTTACGTGACGTCATGTAAATACAGTTTTCATAAAAATTCTGTCAAAACGGTTTTTATAAAAATATTTACGCCCATTTTTATCAAAATTTTTACAGTGGGATACCGGCTTTAGACTTTGCAGTGTCTAAATAAAATGTACTCTTTAAAAGAGATGAAGTTCTAGGAACACTGAAGTTTAGCTGACTTATTATATATGGGCAATCAATAAGATTGTTAATTACTTTAAATAAAATTAGCACTGCGTGCATATTATGTCGCTGGCATAAATAATTTGTAGCAAAGAACTCAAGTAAACTATTATGTTGAGTACATTTTGGTGGATAAATTCCCTCCGCTATATATTTCACAGATTTGATGAATTGTCTTTGGACTCTTTCTATGGCTTCAATATGATTAGAATATATTGGATGTCATATAATGGAGCAGTACTCTAGATGAGGACGAACTATATATATATAAAACAAAGTCTAAACACGGTTATAACATATATATATATATATATATATATATATATATATATATATATATATATATAAAACAAAGTCTAAACACGGTTATAACATATATATATATATATATATATATATATATATATATATATATATATATATATATATATATATATATATATATATATATATATATATATATATATATGTTATAACCGTGTTTAGACTGTTTTTGGAGTTTAATACACTTTGGATTACTGACTCTTGAGCCCCACTATAGGTGTTTCGAGTTATAGTCACCTCCGGCAATGAATCACCCCTAGAGTTCGGAATTTTTTTGAAAATTTGTCTTCTTTTATTGTGTGTTTTGGTGGACAGTATACAGATGATAGATTAAGCCTGCGTTGTGTTTCTTTAATTTGGATTGTTGTTGCCTGTAAATATTCCGTTTGGTATTCTTCTAGTGTATGATGTTTGATTTTATGATTAATTATAACTGCAGTTCCACCATATGCAGTGCCATCTGGATAGTTAGTGATATATCGTTATTTTAAAGTAGTTTCTTTCAGTAAAATATGTTTCAGTTATTAACAATATGTCTATTTTTTGTAACTTATTAAATACTTCTATTTCCTGGCGATGTTAAGCCAGTCCGTTGGCATTCCATAAGGTTACTCTTATTGCATCAGCCATTAGATTTGTTAATAAAAGTAGTGAGGATATTTATTATCGTGGTGTTCTGTTGCATAGGTTGAGTGAACATAGATTCGAATTTGTTTAATAATTGCGTAAGGGTTGTCTTCTAAGGGGTTAGTACGGTAAGCACGAACTGTTACTCTGGCGTAGCTTATGTTGTTATCTACTCTTCTTGAGTAGTAGGTTTGAGTATGATCTTTAGTTTTTTCTGGTTTGTTTTGAGGCGTATTTCTAGATTGTTGTAGTTTTTTTTTATAACCTAAACAACTCTTGTATTTAAC
The DNA here is from genome assembly GCA_963082715.1 of Harpalus rubripes. Lineage (NCBI taxonomy): Eukaryota > Metazoa > Arthropoda > Insecta > Coleoptera > Carabidae > Harpalus > Harpalus rubripes. The sequence continues at coordinate 32,435,937 of OY720458.1, forward strand.
TAGGCGAGGGCCTAGGCAGAGGGCACAATGCAATCTTGAAACGGGTGATTGTGCCCACATTTGGCGCAATAATGTGTTTTGAAACAATATGTTTACGTATGTTCGTACTCCTGGCAACGCATGCATTGTGGTATATCTTTTTTCTTTTTCGGGCGTTCTGCGATTATTTTTGTGCCTAAAATGTGTCTCAATTTTTTTTGTTGTCTGCATCCGGCTCTTGGTCTATGACAAACATAGGCAATGTTTCTTTGGTGTGCCAACTTTTGATGTTTAAGATGTTCCTGATTTTGAATCCTTTTTCTTCTTCCTTTATTTCGTTCACGGGTGTAGTGTGATGTATATTTTTGATAACCACTCTATACGCTCTTTCTTCTTTAGGTTTATATGTATTGGTAAGATATTTGTTCAGTTTTAAACGTTCGTATTCATGTTTGTTACGATTCTGATTTGTTTGTATTGCTTTTACGTCGTTGTTGGCAAGTGCTTTGCAAAAGAATTCGCCAGATTTAAGATTGTTTTCAAACTTTCAAGAATTAATAGACAGGTAGCCCAGCTTTCAAAAGTCACGTAATAAGGTACAGAAGGTTTGACCTTGGGGTAGGTTGCGGATTGATTCCCTATACAAAAATAATCCTGTTTTACAAGTCGGACCGGAGGCTTTAAGCCATGATAGTATTCTCAAAAATTAAAAAGGGCCAAAAATTGTGATTAGGTACATTCAAATTTTTCGTCATTCAATGCGGGTTTATGTCTAGTTTGCTAATATATCTTATCATCGAAACTGGGGGCTTTTGACATTAAAGACGCGAAAGAAAATTTCGTCATAAGGCACATTAAACTTTCTGCGGTATGTTATGCACCATTATCCAAAGATCACGATTACTCTTTCTAAGACATAAAAATTGGCGGCTTAATGCATTTATTCAACCAAGAGTTAAAATGGTGTACAAACACTACATGATCATGTACATTAAAACTTTGTGTCAATCGATGCAGGTTTTTGCCTAGTTTGCTAAAATTTATTTTAAAACATAGAAACCAGGGGTTTTTGACTTTTAAGTTATGAACCAAAATTTGAAAATGAGATGAAAATTACGAAAACATTTTTTAAGACACAGGGATCGGGGGCTTTTCTTTTAAGACAGACAATCAAAAAGGAATTAATGTCAAAAATTACCCAATTGAGATTTTTAAATAAAAAAAACGCTAACTAGCGGCGATTATTAGAACTACAAACAGTGGTACACATTTGACATTTACATGAAACTACAACTATGTGACTACAAAAACTCTATTATACATACTTGAATTATAAATAAAAAATACTAATAAATGATCAAATAATACGAAAACTAAAGAAACACAATTGACAGCAATGCTACGCTTACAAATCTCAACAAAAAGTGTACCATTGTTTAATGCATTCAGCGCCATCTCTTGATACTTGAAAATCCCAATATGAGAAAATAAAAATTGTCGATGCCTAATTTCACAGATATATTCTAAATAATCGAAAGGAGTCTTTCTGTTTATTACAAATAAACACAAATATACACGAAAATATCGGGCTTATTGCTTTTAAGACAGCCAAAATGTGATAAAATACATTTCTGGACATCTTATTGCTTTTTAAACGAGCATTATTTGACATGAGTAGGTTTAAAATTTGGGTATTGCAAAAAAAATGAATTTAAAATCTGCTTACTACCTTAAATAAAATCTGGGATATTTAGAATGTATTTGACATTAGGAATTTACCTTATCTCGTAATTTTCGGCCCTTTTTCAAACATTGGTTCGTGTCTTAAAAGTCAAAAGCCCCTAGTTTTTATATCTTGAAATGAATTTTATCTAACTAAACAAAAATCCGCGTCGATTGACACAAAATGCAATAAGCCTCCGATTTTTATGTCTTAAAAAGTGCATTCATCATCTTTGGATAATGGTGCGAAAATCCTGTAAAAACTTACTTACTTAAATGTACCTTGTCACCTAATTTACGGACCTTTTTCAAATTTTGTGTCGTGTCTTAAAAGTCAAAAACCCCTGGTTTCCATGTCTTAAAATGAGCTTTAACAAACTGGGCAAAAACCCGCGTCGATTGACACAAAAATTTTAATGTACCTTATCATGCAGTTTTCGGACATTTTGACTTTTGGTTGTCTTAAATGCATTAGGCCGCAGATTTTTATATCTTAAATATGTAATCATGATCTTTGAATAATGACGCATAAAATCCCGCAAAAAAGGTTGAATGTACCTTATAACGTAATTTTCGGTCCTTGTTTGAAATTTTCTTTCGTGTCTTAAATGTCAAAAGCCCCCGGTTTCGATGTCTTACAAGATATATTAGCAAACTAGACACAAACCCGCATTGAACGACACAAAAAATTCAATGTACCTCATCATGTAATTTTGGCCCTTTTTTATATAAATAAATATATAAATAAATCTATCATCACGGCATATAACTCATTGCTGGGTGTGCCAATCTGCTTTGTACGCAGATATCGGTAATGATGATGATATGTTTGTACCGTGCGGTCGATAACCGGGCGTCACCTCACGGGCACTCATTGCTGACGTGGAGAGTGCACCACAGAGGCCATTTAAAATTCTAAATATTTGGCGTCGGTCGGGATCGAATCCGGTTCTCCAGATTCGCGACCAGACACTCAGGCACGCTGCCACGAGACCCCCTTTTTAAATTTTGAAAATACTACCATGGCGTAAAGTCCCCGGTCCAAACTGTAACACGCGATAATTTTTGTATGGGGAGTCAATCCGCGCCCTGCCCCAAGGTAAAACCTTTTGTATCTTATCACGTGACCTTTCATAGCTAGGCTCCCGATCTATAAGCTGTAGTTTGTGACCTCTTGGAAGAACACTGTCAATTCTCAACATAGACGGGGAGCCCAGCTATCAAAAGTCACGTGATAAGGTACAAAAGGTTTGACCTTGGGGTAGGGTGGGGATTGGCTCCCCATACAAATATAATCGTGTCTTACAAATCGGACCGGGGGCTTTACGCCATGGTAGTATTTTCAAAATTTTAAAAAAGGCCAAAAATTATTTGATGAGGTACATTCAAATTTTTTGTGCCATTCAATGCGGGCTTGTGTCTAGTTTGCTAATATTCCTTGTAAGACATCGAAACCGGGGGCTTTTGACATGTAACACACGAAAGAAAATTTCAAAAAAGAACCGAAAATTACGTGATAAGGTACATTCTAACTTTTTACGGTATTTTACTCACCATTATCCAAAGATCATGAATACACTTTGTAAGACATAAAAATCGGGGGCTTAATGCATTTAAGACACCCAAAAGTCAAAATGCTGTCCAAAACTACATGATAAGGTCCATTAAAACTTTTTGTGTCAATCGACGCTGGTATTTGCCTAGTTTGTTATAATTCATTTTAAGACATAAAAATCAGGGGCTTTTGACTTTTAAGATACGAACCCAAATTTTAAAAAGGGCCGAAAATTAAAATGAATTTTAGCAAACTAAGCAAATACCCGCATCGATTGACACAAAGTTTTAATGTACCTCATCATGTAGTTTTGGACAGCATATTGACTTTTGGGTGTCTTAAATGCATTAAGCCCCCGATTTTTATGTGTTGCAAAGTGTATTCATGATCTTTGGATAATGGTGCATAAAATACCGTTAAATGTTTGAATGTACCTTATCACGTAATTTTCGGTCCTTTTTTGAAATTTTCTTTCGTGTCTTACATGTCAAAAGCCCCCGGTTCCGATGTCTTACAAGATATATTAGCAAACTAGATACAAGCCCGCATTGAATGGCACAAAAAAATTTAATGTACCTCATCACATAATTTTTGGCCCTTTTTCAAAATTTTGAAAATACCCCCATGGCGTAAAGCCCCCGGTCCGACTTGTAAGACACGATTATTTTTATATGGGGAGCCAATCCGCACCCTACCCCAAGGTCAAACCTTTTGTACCTTATCACGTGACTTTTGGGCTCCCGGTCTAAATATGTTTCTAATATAATCTTGCATAGTTTGATCTTTTTCTAATTTGGATTGATATAATTTTCTAAGTAAATATAATTTGTTGCTCAAATTTGATCTCTCATGCACCTTTTGTAATTCTTCCCACATATCTTTTGCAGCAGTACAGCGGCATATGTGAACTATTTGACTGTCTACTGTCTTCAATAGCTAACGAAATTGTCGATTGTGCTTTTTCATCTTTATGTAACCATTCTTCTGTAGCTTTTTCTGGTTTATTTTCTTTTATCACAGACCATGTACCTTCTCTTATAAGGAGCATTTTTATTTTGAATTTCCATGGCTGATAGTTATTGTCATTTAACTTTGATACTCCAAACTTTGTATCATTTTCTGCCATCCTTATTATTTTACTTTGCAATTTACTTATTCCTGGGCTTCCATAACCTATTAGCAGAGTAAAACACAAGAGCCTTTTTGGTATAATACTTTATTTATTATTATTTATTGACATTACATTTTTGTTTTCTCACTTGATCTATATTTTACAAACTATTATTTATATCTAGTAAACCTGTTGTTTATTATTCTAACAATTAATGTATATTTAACTCCCGTGGTGCATTCAACGTTTAACGTCCAGCTATAATTTTTGAATATCCTACGGATTACGGATCAGAAAGTTTTAATAAAATTTACGGAGTAAGTAGGCTATTAGTGCTTCTGCTTGTTTTGTAGGCTTTATATCCCTATATCAACATCAATTTGTTGGCAACATTACCATAGCAATAACTCATAACACGCCCTTGGGTGTTATTTGGTATACAAAAACCCTGAAAGCTGAGTTGTTACGCCAATAATAACTTACCAGTCGGACGTTCAATTATTTAAAAAGGCTGTACAACTCCCAGCCCACACAATAATAAGCCATATGATAATGAAGCCAAAATTATTCACAATATTCACCAGAAATTAATTAGCTGACAAATAAATAAATAATAAATATATCATCACGGCTTATTACCCATTGCTGGGTGTGCCAATCTGCTTTGTACACAGATGCGGTAATGATGAAATATTTGCACCGTGCGGGCGCTTACCAGGCGTCACCTCACGGGCACTCACTGCTGGCGTGGAGAGTGCGCCACAGGGGTCAATTTTGTGCCATTTAAAATTGGAAATATTTGGCGTCGGTCGGGGTCGAACCCGGTTCCCCAGATTCGCGACCTGACACTCAGGCACGCGGCCACGAGACCCCAAAGGGAACAGTATTGTCATTCTTGGCAAATCAAACTATTTAGATAAAGTCGACGATTTCATTAACAATGGTAATACAGTGTGTTCAAAAAAATTCCTAACTCGGAGTAGGCTATGAACAGAGAAACGTATGTTTGATTATTATAGACCAGAAAAGTGTAACGGTCAAACTTAGGCGCGAAATTCAAACTCTGTTCATAACGCTGAGAACATAATTTCAATCCCCGTGTATTTCTTACCAAGGAAATTTTTGCTCAACTTTAAAGGCCGAAAAATCTTATAAAAGTAAATTTCTTATTCAAAGCATTATATGTAGCATCTAGGCCGATCCTTTATCTTCAGATTCGTACAATAATATTCACATGAACTCTGCACAGTTTATAATTATTTAAATAGTAATACAACCTCAGACTAAACATAATAAAGTGTAAAGTAAAGTCGCCATTGCTAAATTCTAGACGTGTCGTATTTCTGCTCTCCGATTTTTCTTTATAAAATGCCGGATACTCGAAGTAAAATAAAAAGTGCTGAGCCTGACAATGTAGGCGATACTAACGCGGATATTATAAGTGCTTTCAAAAATATCTTTACCGAACAAATCGCTGTATTAACTAATAAGTTTGAAAGTGAAATTCAAAAATTAAAAATTGAACTTACCGATTGTAAAAATCTTATCATAAAACAAAGTGCTATATTACACGAACTGTCACTGAAGAACAACACCAATGCCAACGTTAAAGAGAGTGCTTTAAGCTACTCACAGTCGATAGATCACAAGAAGCAAACTACCAAAAATCAACCCGCCATCTCTGAATTAAACGCCATTAATTTAATTAACAGTGAGCAGCAAGTTCTGACGAACTCACAGAATATATCTGCAAATGAATTGCCACCTACCGATTTGCAACCAACCCCACATCTCCGTGCTGCACATCAGCCAACTACGGAACGTACTTTCGGCAACGCTATATCAAATACTGAGGACAAAATCTGCGGCGCTCCCCGACGTGCCTGGATCCATGTAAGCCGCATCAGGAACAAGGATGCTACCGCAGGTGATCTTCTTGATCATCTAGGCAAGCAAGGTTTAAAAATCTCACGTAATTTTTCTTGTGATAAAATTACACATGACGGTGATTTCGCATCTTTCAAGCTTGGAATTCCATACGAATCGCTTAGTAACATTTATAATCCATCTATCTGGCCCAAAGGGGTCTTAGTAAAAAGATTCTGGTTCCCGCGAAACAAGAAAAACAATAATAATACTTTTTTAGAGAAAGATGTGAGCCTCCAACCAACAACATAAATAATCTGTCGAGTTTAACTATGTACTACCAGAACGTACGCAGTTTAAAAAATAAAATGCAGCAATTTGTTTTATCTATAGCAAATTCTGAATATGATATCATTGCTTTAAGCGAAACATGGTTAACCTCTGAAATATACAATGAAGAGTTATTCTCTTCCGAAATATATATATATCGCAACTTTACCGCCACTAATTTAACACGTGGCGGAGGTGTCCTTTTAGCTTTTAATCGTCTAGTAAAAGTGGATCAGATTGATTTATCATATTTTAGTCACATATTACCTTTCATTGACATTGTTGGATGTAAATGTACATTACCGTTTGGTCCTGTCTACATAATACTTGTCTATATTCCTTTGACTCCTACACATTCTGATTTACAAACACTTTTAGAAAATCTTGAACTTATTCTCATTGACAAGGAGAACATACTTATATTAGGTGATTTTAATATACCAAAATTCATACATAATAACGATGATATAGTTTGTACTACATTAAAAGATTTTGCAACACTCTTAAACATTGTTCAGTGTAACAACGTACTAAACAATGACTCACGCATTCTAGATTTAGTTTTTACTAACCTAAATTGTGTCGTCTCTAAAGAAGAATTGCCACTCGTGTACGAGGACAATTATCACCCTTCCTTAAGTATAAACCTACATTACGACAATATTTCTGAACATATTTTTAAATCCAATCATGAAAATAAACAATACAATTTTAGAAAAGCAAATTTCATTGAATTATACAATTCGTTTTCTAATATCAACTGGACTACTCTTTTCAATGATGCAGATGTTAACACTGTCTGCCGTGATTTTTATAACCTGATTAACTCTAGTTTAACCGAGTATGTACCCACTTACAAACATAAAAAACACAAATACCCGACCTGGTTCACTAGCGAAATCATTCAAAATATTAAATTTAAAAATAAGTTTCATAAACGCTACATCCGAAGTAATTCGAACACTGACTATAGTATGTATAAACATTATAGATCATTAACAAAACGTCAAATACATGAAAGTTATAAATTATATATAACCAATGTCGAATCTAGCATAATTAGCGATAGTAAGCAATTTTGGTCACATTTCCGTAAAATGAAAGGTAGTAGCAGAATTCCAGGAGTAATGAAACTAGATAATATTACTTATGACAACCCACAAGACATTGTTGATGCTTTTAATAACTATTTTAGTAGCGTCTTCCTTGATCCGACTACCTGCGGAAACCCTGATAATTGCACTAATAACGCTGCGCTTATTGACATAAAAACCACTACTCGTGAAGACATTTTCAACGCAGCAAAGAAGCTGAAAAATAAACTTACATCAGGCAGTGACCATATACCCAGTTTTCTTGTTAAAGATTGCATAAATGCTTTTATTGAACCACTTCACTATATATTTAACATATGCTTAGCAAATAATACCTTTCCTGACTGTTGGAAAACCGCACGAGTATGTCCCATTCTTAAATCTGGCGACCCACAGAATATTAAAATAGACCTATTGCAATCTTGTCTAATTTTGCCAAACTATTAGAAATTTGTATTTACAATAATTTATACTATCAAATAAAACATTTAATTTCGCCATATCAGCACGGATTTACCGAAAATAGATCAACACAAACTAATTTATGCTGTTTTTCTCAGTTCGTATTGGAATCTTTGGATAAACAAGGTCAAGTCGATGTGATCTTCACTGATTTTGCAAAAGCTTTCGATCCCATTAGCCATTCTATACTAATTGAGAAACTGCATAATTTAGGGTTTAGCAAGCCCCTTTGTAACTTCTTTTGGTCATACCTAAGTAATCGTGTACAGTACGTCTCATACAACAACTTTAACTCGGATTATTCCACTATAAAGTCAGGTGTTCCACAGGGATCAAACCTGGGCCCCCTCTTATTCCTAATTTTTATTGATGATATAAGTTCCATAATTTCTACTAATCTTTTGATGTTTGCCGATGACACTAAAATTTTTTGTACTATTTCATCTACTGATGACTGTAAAATATTACAAGCCGATTTAAATAATATTCACTCCTGGTGTAATAACAATAAACTATATTTAAATTCTGAGAAATGTAAAGTAATGTCTTTTACTCGAAAAAAGAATCCCATACATTTTAATTACAAAGTAAATGCCACTACACTACAACGCTGTAGCATCGTAAAAGATTTAGGATTAGTTTTTGAGCCCGAGTTCTATTTTTCCGAACATGTTAAATGTGTTTGCAAATCTGCTAGGAATACTAAAACTTTCAGCAATGTACTTGCACTTACATCACTTTATTTTTCTTTTGTACGTGCTAAACTGGAATACTGTATACTTGCCTGGTTTCCGCAATCTGAATACCAATGTTCCTCACTCGAGAAAATACAAAAAAGATTTATTAAATATTTAATATTCAAAACGACGAATCAATATCCTCCTCAAGGTAGTGATTACGGTGAACTACTAGACACTGTTCGATTTACTTCTCTAAAAAATAGACGACAAAATATATCCATTACTTTTCTTTATAAAATTATCCATAATAAAATTGATTGCCCATATCTCCTCTCTAAGTTAAACTTTTATACCCCTCGAATCAGCTCAAGAGTAAATTTTACTTTCTATTTACCTTGTACACGTACAAACGCATTATCCAAATCACCCATACATATAATGTGCAATAATTATAATTTGATTTCCGCTAACACGGACATATTTTTTTGTACACTTAAAATATTGGTAAATTCTTTACCAAATGAATGACATCTGTATACTATTTGTAAAACATCTGTATTATGATTCTATTATATTTTTGTATTGTACTTTATTTTCGTATGTACTTACTTTATGTTTTTTGTGTAATTGTATTAACTTTGTTTTCCTGTCATTGGGCTTTTGTCTGTTGGAAATAAATATATTATTATTATTATTATTATTATTATTATTATTATTATTATTATTATTATTATTATTATTATTATTATTATTATTATTATTATTATTATTATTATTATTATTATTATTATTATTATTATTATTATTATTATTATTATTATTATTATTATTATTATTATTATTATTATTATTATTATTATTATTATTATTATTATTATTATTATTATTATTATTATTATTATTATTATTATTATTATTATTATTATTATTATTATTATTATTATTATTATTATTATTATTATTATTATTATTATTATTATTATTATTATTATTATTATTATTATTATTATTATTATTATTATTATTATTATTATTATTATTATTATTATTATTATTATTATTATTATTATTATTATTATTATTATTATTATTATTATTATTATTATTATTATTATTATTATTATTATTATTATTATTATTATTATTATTATTATTATTATTATTATTATTATTATTATTATTATTATTATTATTATTATTATTATTATTATTATTATTATTATTATTATTATTATTATTATTATTATTATTATTATTATTATTATTATTATTATTATTATTATTATTATTATTATTATTATTATTATTATTATTATTATTATTATTATTATTATTATTATTATTATTATTATTATTATTATTATTATTATTATTATTATTATTATTATTATTATTATTATTATTATTATTATTATTATTATTATTATTATTATTATTATTATTATTATTATTATTATTATTATTATTATTATTATTATTATTATTATTATTATTATTATTATTATTATTATTATTATTATTATTATTATTATTATTATTATTATTATTATTATTATTATTATTATTATTATTATTATTATTATTATTATTATTATTATTATTATTATTATTATTATTATTATTATTATTATTATTATTATTATTATTATTATTATTATTATTATTATTATTATTATTATTATTATTATTATTATTATTATTATTATTATTATTATTATTATTATTATTATTATTATTATTATTATTATTATTATTATTATTATTATTATTATTATTATTATTATTATTATTATTATTATTATTATTATTATTATTATTATTATTATTATTATTATTATTATTATTATTATTATTATTATTATTATTATTATTATTATTATTATTATTATTATTATTATTATTATTATTATTATTATTATTATTATTATTATTATTATTATTATTATTATTATTATTATTATTATTATTATTATTATTATTATTATTATTATTATTATTATTATTATTATTATTATTATTATTATTATTATTATTATTATTATTATTATTATTATAATTATGTTTAGTCTGAGTATACAACACTACAAAATTCATTGAACGTATGTCTTAAGTTGATCGTGCATACTTCATCTTCTATTGTGCTGTCCTATTTACTGGTGGGTAAACGACATACGGTATCCTTGCTTGCATCAAGCATTTTAATTTCTAATAATTTCTTACTTTACCTTTTCTACAGGTTTAAACTGTTGCAATCTATTACTGAATAAACAAACTATCGAATTCTTAGCAAGAGCTGCTTAATTTATTTTTTTTAAATATCTTTTTTTGTCTGTAAAATTAAACTCCTATATGAAACCTATACTAGGGAATTCAATCTATGAACTCGCGCCAAAGGCAAATTTTAACCTAACTTTTCTGGTCTATTCAATTCAAAAGTCAAGTTGTCAAAATTGATCTTAAAACGCAATTTTAAGGAGAAAAGACAATAAAGAAGGATACAGTAAAAATTGACATTCGCCGTTTTCTAATTTGTTTTCATTTGTAAAATAAGATTCAAAAAGAAAAGCTTTGATTTATTTAGATAAAATTTTTGATAATGTTTCATGTTAAATTGACATTTAATTAAATATTTGTAAATTGACATACGTTTCTTTGTTCATAGCCTACTCCGAGTTAGGAATTTTTTTAAACACACTATCTCCGAGCTTAAGTCAGACCCCACGCCTAGTTTTCAGTTAAAACTTAGGTTGTTATTAAAGAATTGTGGAGCTTTCATCAATAAGGAAAATATTTTCAAATTTATCAATTCTAACCCCTCAGCTCCAGTATTGTATGGCTTACCTAAATTACATAAAGACAACATACCCATAAGGCCAGTTGTTTCATACGTAGAAGAACCTACATACAAACTGTGTAAATTGTTAAACAATCTAATCCCTAGCTTATTTAATTTCTAACCTATTCACAGCGTGAAAAATATATTAGGTTTAGTTATAAAATAAAAATGTCCCTACCAACTCTAAATTAGTGTCATTTGATGTTTCAGGTCTTTTCATATTAGTTTCAGTAAATAAATTATTAGAAATAATTAATCAAAAACTAATATACAATAATAATGATAAACAAATAAGTGATAAATTTTTAAAATTGGTGGAATTATGCCTTTTTCAAAATTATTTCAATTTCAATGACAAATTTTATAAACAAAATGAAGGTTTACCTATGGGCTCCCCTTTATCACCAATTTTGGCGGAAATATAAATGGATTATTTGGAAACTAAAATTTTGACAAGTAAAAATTTCTTAATCAATATTTTGTTTTGGTTTCGTTAGGCCGATGACATAATTTGCAGGTACAGAAAGACAACTATATTCTTTGTTAAACTATATTAATACTTATGAAAATAACATTAGTCGCTATGGAAATAGAACAATGTAATAATAAATTTAATTTCAAAATCTATCGGAAAAATACATATACAAACACGCATCCCAGCTCACTCCAATCATATGTATCAAATTAAAATGTCCGCTTTTCACAGTATGGTAGATAGACTTTTAAAAATACCCTCAAATGAAACTGATTATATTTCAGTGGTTAATTTCATTATAACTGTTGGGAACATTGGAAAATTATATGTTATTATTATTATGTAAGGTTGGCAATATTGGTTAAAAACAATAACAAGAAGAAGAAAGTTAGTTAAGAAAGATATGTAAGATGAAAGATACATGTGTTCATGGATGTACTGATTACTAATTAATATTTAAATAATAAAACTGATAAGTACAAAGAAGTTACTGTGAGAATTAATTAATGCAACCCAATTTCTTCAGGTTATGGGCCCAGATATTCACCTTTAGAAACGAAAAATAGAGTTGACAAACAAAATGGCTGCGTCCATGTCGAATTTACCACAGTTGAATTCTGGAAATTTCAATAATTGGAAATTTAGAGTACCTAATGACCCTACTAGAAGAGAAACAGTTAAAAGTAGCACTAGAAAAGAAAATTGAAGATTTCAGCGAACAAGCAGATAAAGAATCCTTCCAAGTTAAAGACTCGAAAGCAAAGTCAACAATTATACAATGCATAACTGATAAACATCTGGATTTGATCAAAGATGCAAAAACTGCGAAATATATGATGAAAGCACTTGAAGATGTTTTCGAAAGGAAAAGTATATTTTCAAAGTTAACCTTAAAGAAAAAGTTATTAACATTAAAACTGAAGGAGAATACAAAGTTAGAAGACCACTTCTTAAACTTTGACACTATTATTAGAGAGTTAGAAAATGCAGGATCCAAAATAGAAGAAACTGATAAAGTGTGTCATCTTCTATTAACCTTAAATGAAGTATATGATCCGGTAATAACTGCAATCGAAACTTTAAATACGGATGTTACTATGGGCTTTGTTAAATCAAGACTGTTAGATGAGGAATTAAAACTCAAAACAAAAATTCCGAACAAGGATACAAACAACGAAGATGTTTCCTTTAGAGCATTTCCTTATACATGCTACAGATGCGGCAAAGAAGGGCACAAGATATCACAGTGCAGTCAACAGAAACCATTCAACAGAGGAAGCTGGCGAGGTAATTCTGGTGGCAATAGAAGAGGTTCGAGATTCCGTGGACGCGGACGAAACGTAGAAGAAAAAGCTAATCAAGCTGAAGAACATATATCGTTTATTACTTTAAATTGTATGTCAGAATTACTTGACAAAAACAACTTCATATTAGATTCCGGTGCAACTCAAAATTTAGTAAGTAGTGAATTAGAAAAATACATGTCAAATATTGAATACTTAAACAACGAAATAAGTATTCGAGTTGCAAATGGAGGAAGAATGATTGCAAAACGAAAAGGTACATTACATGGAATTTGTCAAGGAAGAAAAATTAATCATTGACGGAATGAGTCATAATTTATTATCAGTATCACAATTATTGAAGAAAGGTAATAAAGTAGTATTTAAGAAAAATAGTGCAAAAATTATAGGAGTAAACTATGAATTAAATTGCGAAACATTAAATAATCTATTTATACTAAAAGTAAACATAGAACAGATAGAGTATTGTAATTGTTCAATCAGTGAAGAAGCTGAATTATGGCACCGAAGGTTAGGTCACCTAAACAGACAAGGACTTAAATTGCTAGAACTACCCGTGAATAAAAATAACTGCACTATATGTATTGAAGGAAAATCAACGAGGCAAAGTTTCAAGTCAAAAGAAAAACATTCTAAAAAAATTGGAGATTTAATACATAGCGATCTGGCTGGACCAATAGATCCACCGACATATAAAGGTCATCGTTATTTTCAGGTTTTAATAGACGATTATTCCCATTATGTAATCGTTAAATTATTGAAAACAAAGAATGAAGCAGAACAGAACATAATAGACTTCATAAAACTAATCAAAACACAGCATGGAAAGAAAACAAAGAAGATTCGTGTTGATAATGGTAAGGAATTTTCATCAAACTATTTCAAAAACTGGTGTAAATCCAAAGGTGTGGAGTTGCAATACACCACCCCTTACAGTCCACAACAAAATGGAACATCCGAAAGGATGAATAGGACGCTTATGAACAAAGTACGAACTAAATTCTCTGAAACCGGATTGCCAAAGCAGCTCTGGGGAGAGGCGATAAGAACCTCAGCATATGAACTGAACAGATCGCCTACAAGTGCAAATGAAGGAATTCCTCCAGCAACAAGGTGGTATGATAAAAATGACTTGACAAAATTGAAAACATTTGGATGTCGGGCTTGGACAGTCAAAATGCCAAAACAAAGTAAACTTGAACCAAGTGCAGAACCTTTAACAATGGTTGGATATAGCGGAGGAGGCTATAGAGTTTGGAATAGTGACAATAATAAAATAATGTGTTCGAGAGATATAATATTCGATGAAACAAAGTTTAGATACAGTGAGAAATCAACAATAATACAAATAAGAGAAAGCGGAAATGACCACAAATCGGAAAATAATAACATCGAGATAGAAGAACAAGCGGAAAAAGAAGAAAGAGCAGAAGAAGAAAGAGAAGAAGCAGCAGAAAATTCAAACATTCATCAAGAAAATAAAACAAGAACCGGTCGAAATGTTAAAGCTCCGCGATATTTAAACGAATACGAACTATACGAAGCATACTGTATGATATCAGAAGAAGAAAATGATCCAAAACGCTACGAAGAGGCAGTAAAATTAAAAGAGTGGAATAAAGCAATCGAAAAGGAATTGAATAATCATGAAAAATTAAACACCTGGTCCAAAACAGAGCTACCAAGAGAAAAGAAAGCTATAGAGACAAAATGGGTATTTCGTACCAAGGAGGACGGAACCAAAAAGGCTAGAATTGTAGCAAAAAGATTCCAAACACAGGAGGAGAATATGTTTAATACAATGTATGCACCTGTTGCAAGAATTTCAACAATTAGGATCATGTTAGCTCACGCTTTACAAATAAATTGGAAAGTCGAACAGCTAGATATACCCGCAGCATTTCTCAATGGACACTTAGAATCGGAAATATATGTGTATCCACCCGAAGGACTGAATACAAAAGATTTAGTGCTGAAGTTAAATCGGGCACTTTACGGTTTGAAAGAAGCACCGAAAGTTTGGAACGAGAGATTCAACGAATTTGCCATTAAAAACCATTTTATACGATCATCACATGACTCTTGTTTATACTACAAAGATAATGTATGGATGATAGTATATGTAGACGATGTGCTAATCACAGGCATAGAAAATGAAGTAAATATTGTCATAAAATTATTGAAAAAGGAATTTGAAGCTAAATATCTAGGAGAAGTTGAACAATATCTTGGGATGACAATTAAACGCAATGCTGAAAGCATTCTAATAACACAAACAAGAACAATAGAAGAGATTTTACGTCGCTTCAATATGAGCGAAAGTAATGGTATATCAACTCCGATGGAAAGCAGTTTTCAAATAGAACCGAACGAATGTATACAAAAGTTCCATATAGACAGCTAATCGGTAGTTTAATGTATATCTCTACTACAAGTAGACCAGATATTACATTTGCAGTATCTTATCTAAGTAGGATGCTCGACAAGCCAACTAAACAAACTTGGAAAGCTGGGAAACGAATATTAAGATACCTGCAAGAGACTAAAAATATGGGATTATCCTACCAAAAGGGAAATACAACATTAACCGCATATACCGACGCAAATTGGGCAACGGACAAGACAGATAGGAAAAGCGTAAGTGGAGGAATCATTTTCTACGGAGAAAATCCTGTCAGCTGGTTCTCCAAGAAACAGAACTGCGTCGCACTCTCAACAGCAGAAGCGGAATATATCGCTGCTGCAGCTACTGCTCAAGATTTAATAAATGTGAAAGGTGTTTTAAGTGATTTTAGTGTAAAAAGTGAGGCATTATTAAAATGTGATAATATAAGTGCAATATTTAGTTATTTCAAAACTTATTTCAATTCAATATGTTTCATCCAGTGAAAATATCGCCGATACATTAACCAAACCATTATGTAAAGAAACTTTTGTTGTATTGGGAACATTGGAAAATTATATGTTATTATTATTATGTAAGGTTGGCAATATTGGTTAAAAACAATAACAAGAAGAAGTTAGTTAAGAAAGATATGTAAGATGAAAGATACATGTGTTCATGGATGTACTGATTACTAATTAATATTTAAATAATAAAACTGATAAGTACAAAGAAGTTACTGTGAGAATTAATTAATGCAACCCAATTTCTTCAATAACAATTGCCCTTTACAACGGTTGCTCGCCTAATTTGTTTCATAATCTTATTGCTAAGAAAAAGTTTAAGAGTTTTTTAAAACAATTCTATACCCCGTCTGTATCAAACCAAGAAATTATATACAAAAACCTTACATATATGAATCAATTCAGTGAAAAATTATCCTTTGAGCTAAGAAAATTTAATATAAAATGCGGTTTCTATAATAAAAATAATTTGAAAACAATACTAGTCAATAACAAAATTTATCCCAAAATAATTATAAAAATCTAATGTGTCCAACACAATACCTCCAGCTATTTAATTTTTATTAATTTATATATACACACATATTTATTTATGCTGGAAACTATATTAAGATCCATATAACTTTGGTGTTATATACTATTTTCTTTTTAAAACGTTACTATTATTTGAAATATTTAGTTCTTTAACAGACATTTATCTGTCCGTTAAATACTCATACATTTGTGATATGAACTTCGTAACCAAGTTGTTCAAAGCGTAGGCTCCGGTATTTAAATTACCTATATATATATATATATATATATATATATATATATATATATATATATATATATATATATATATATATATATATATAATTTTATAAATTTATCCATAAAATATATAGAAAAAATATTTATACAAATCTGTAGAAAAATTAAAAATCATTAATTTTTTTAATAACACAAATCTCGAAAAAATTATATTTGAAGGTATTTTTGGAAGAAAAACTATTTTGAAACTATTTTGAGCTTCAAGTAAAGTGCTATTTCCGGTTATCTGATTTATACCAAAATCTAATGGCTTCTTTCCATATTAGAATAAGGTAGAAATACAAGGTTCCAAATTTTCAGAATGATAGTATTTGAGTTAGAGTGGAGGATCCACACATACATACATACACACAGGCATCATCGTGAAAATGTTAAAATCGGATTCTAGAGACCTTAAAATGTGGCCATTTACCAAAATCTCGATATGCGATTTTTAGCATGATCCCTATACCACCATTACCAATGGTAGCGGCAGGTAAAAAGTCCGGTATCTATCAAATAAACTACAATGATTGTTACTATATTTATATTGTGCAAACAGCTCGTAATTTCAACATTAGATTCGATGAACACAGAAGTTTCAAAAACAATAGAACCAATTCAAAAGTAGTCTAACATTTATTAGAAAATCAACATACATGATGTCGACGTGGTGACTTTCGATGTGACGGCTATCGTAGCTACGGTCAGTGGTGGGGGCTGATGTCGACGTAGCAAATTTCGATGTGACAGCTATCGTAGCTACGGTCAGTGGTGGGGGGTGATGTCGACGTGGCGACTTTCGATGTCATGCTTTTCGTAGCTATGGCCTGTGGTGGGGGTAGGTGTCGACGTGGCGACTTTCGATGGAACGGTTTTTCGATGCTACGGCTATTCGATGGCGTGGTTGTCGACTGCGCGATATGCTCCGCCAATGTCGACGCTAAGAACATGTTAGTGTCGGCACTATTACATTTCGACGATATGGACATTCCAGTGTCTGCACTACGGACATTCCAGTGTCTGCACTACGGACATTCCAATGTCGGCGCTACGGACATTCCAGTGTCGATACTACGCACATCGTGGAGGGGGTAAGTGTCGCACTATGACATTTCGGCAGTGTGGACATTTAAGGTTTCGACGCTATAGACATTGTGGAGGGGGTAAGTGTCGGCACTGTGACATTTCGAAAGTCTGGCTACTCGATGGTGTGGCGTTTCGACGGTACGGTTTTCGGCAGTACGACATACTCCTGCTGGGAGTTTTATTTATTTGCCGGAAGTAAGTTTGAATTTCGTGCTAATTTGAGTACTGTGATGTTGGTAGCGGTAGCGCGACTTATTGTTATGTTCATGTTACCTTATGTGTTACGGCGTTATGGCCGATTGTTGTGTGTTTATGTGTTGACGAGAATTAAAGGTATATTTCTACAATTATTATTGCCATCTTGTTAAATAACGCCCCAAATAACCCCTACAATCTCAGAAGTGGGATTACCAAAGAAGTAAGCATTATATTTGTGGTTAAAAATCGAAAATGCCAGGTAATAGTGACAAACACGTGCAGCAAGACAATGCACAAACACCCGCTATATCAGAAGTTCCCGTATTGAATATCAACATACACCAAATCATTGTGTCTACAGTGAGGGCTATAATTGAAGCTTTAAATAGTAGAACCAATTTAAACTATGGAGACATCTCTACCCAAATTCCTACGTATGGTAAAAAGGATGATGATGATGTAAACCTATGGTTTAATCGTGTGGAAGAAGTTAAACTAGCTTTTGGTCTAACAGACGCTATAACCAAGGTGTTGGCTACAAAACAACTCCGTGGTCGGCTTAAAGAATGGTATGATTATTTACCTGAAGCTGTCAACAAGAATTGGTCGCAACTCAAGAGTGATTAGAAGAAAATATTCGCAAGCTATGAAAGTCATACGGTCATGATGCGGAAAATGGAAGATTGGTGAGACTTTTGCCCAATACTTTTATGATAAAGTAAAATTATTAAATAAGCTGCAGCTAAGTGAACAAGACGCAGTGGACGTGATAAAAGGAGTAGACGATTACGTCTTGCGTACTCATGCAATAGCAGCAAGGCGTACTACACTGGCTTCGTTGTTGAAATTCATGAAGCAGCTGAGTGGTGACCGAGTGAATAAAGGGAAAAAAGAAATTCCACAGCAGATATCAGGTTTTCGTAGACCACCAGACCGCAGATTCTAAAGCTGAAGTAGCTGGAGGCAAGAGTATTCGTTGTTATAATTGTAATGAGGAGGGCCACAAAGCAGGACATTGCGACAGACCAAAACGTGAACGAGGATCATGCGTCAAGTGTGGAAAGATGGGACATATGAGTCGTGAGTGCCGACCCAGAAGAGAACCAAAAAGCAATACCGTGGGTGAGGCTGACATCACAACTACGATCCAGTTCATTCATGAGGAACAAGTGGTAACTACCCCGGAACCAGTAATAAGTACCCCAGTTTATACTTTGCCCGTTTCAATAGAGAAATTTAATAATACAGATTCTAGTCATGTTAGTTCAATCATTTCGTTAGTAGACACAGGAAGTCCGATTAGTCTAATTAAACATTTAATTAACGTTCCTGAAAACTTGTTAGAACAGTCTAATGAGAATTATTTTGGTATTAATGGTTCTAAATTAAATATTTTAGGAATATATAAACCAAAGTCAGTTAAAGTAGATAAAATTACTGTTAATCTTAAATTCTATGTTGTATCTGATGACACTAAGTCACATGATTGTGTATTAGAACGAGATTTTATATTAAATAGTAATGTTAGTGTAACATTTAGCTCATGTTTATTTGTATGCGTTGGTGCGAGTAGA
Organism: Harpalus rubripes; assembly: GCA_963082715.1. Lineage (NCBI taxonomy): Eukaryota > Metazoa > Arthropoda > Insecta > Coleoptera > Carabidae > Harpalus > Harpalus rubripes. Next base: position 32,455,911 of record OY720458.1, read on the forward strand.
CGTATCGCATTGTCGCTCCGTCTCTTTATTTTTTTAAAAATTCAGTTCCAAGTGCAATAAAAAACTGAAGATGGCTGCAACACGTAATGTGAGTGCTATTATCAATGAAACTCTCGCTGCCCTTCTCTCGGATGTTTCATTTATTGACAAACTAGCCGATAAAGTCTGCGAGAAAATTACTATAAAACTAGAAGAGCAGAAGCAGCACTACGAGAAAATCATCGCTAATCTCAATGCAGAAAATAAAATACTGGAGGATAAAATAGATCATCTAGAACAATACTCTAGGAGAAATTGTGTACGAGTCTTTGGCCTGCCAGAACCACAAAACGAAAACACTGAAGATCTAGTGCGTGCATTGTGTAGTGATAAATTAAAAATAAGTGTAAATGCCAGTGATATTGACAGATGCCATCGTACAGGTAAAAGGAAAAACACTCTCTCCACCGGACAGTCCAAACCCCGTCCTATAATTATAAAATTCACAAGCTATAAAATTCGTGAAAGATTTTTAAAATCCCGTAAAAATCTAAAAGGGTCCAAAATTGTTATAAAAGAAGATTTGACCAAAAACAGACTTGAACTTTACAAATCCGCCTGCAATAAATATGGTTTTAGAAATATTTGGACCAACGATGGCGTTATCTTTACTAAAATTAATGGCACTGTTAAAAGAATAACTTATTCTGAACTGACTGTAGATTAAGTGGTATGAATTTAGTATAAAATGATTCTTGTTTATTTTACGGTGCTTCAATTTACTTTGTTTATACGGTTTTTGTAGATTTGCTGTAAATTTATTTTGTCTTTTTGATAGATTCAGTGATTTTTTTGTACTTTTAAAAGTAAAAGATTGATTTTTTTCTTTCTCTCACCTGTATTGTCTCATCGTGTCTCTATTGTTTATTAATAAATTTGATCTGGTCACTGGACTCTGTATAGGCATATACTTGTTTTTAATAATTCCACGGTCTGTACACTGTAAACTTTACATTTTTATTTTATTATTTTTTCTTGTGATCGGTTACTCTATTTTTTCTTCTCATTATTATGCACATATACTATCAGAATGTTAGAGGGCTGAATACAAAAACTGATATATTTTATAATTCTTGTAGCTCATCTGATTATGACTTCATATGTATTTCCGAATCTTGGCTGAATGACAGTGTACTAAACAATGAACTTTTTACACAGAATTATGATGTTCACAGGGCTGACAGAGATGTATCTAGGAGTGATCGGAAACGTGGAGGAGGTGTGTTGTGCGCTGTTAACACAAAATATAAAAGTAATCGAATTCCTATTACTTTACATCCTGATTGTACTGCTGATCTGGTATGTGTTAAGATTTTCGTTAGTTCAAATACTTTTATGTACTTAATTGTACTTTATTGTCCTCCACCTATTTCTGTTGAACAAATGAGATACACATTCGAATCACTTGAATCTTTTTTACCACTTCTTAATAATAACTTCATAATTATTGGTGATTTAAACATTACTAAATTAATAAATTTTATGAGAAGTGGATACTGTGATAACATTATTTCCACCTTTGTAAATTTTACATCATATTTAAATTGTGCTCAGTATAATGTTATTACTAACTCTCATGACCGAATTCTTGATGTAGTACTGTCCAACGTGAATTGTTCAGTTTTACCTAATTTTGATCCTTTTGTTGATGAGGACCTACATCACCCGACTTTAAGTATTGAAATAAAATTACCTGCAATAGGTAGAATATTTACTAATTCGTATAAATCTAATGAATCATGTTATAATTTCCGTTTAGCCAATTTCGATTTATTATACTCTTCATTATTACATGCAGATTGGCAGTCTGTTTTCATACAACAAGATGTGGATGTGGCATTTAATCTATTTTATAGTATAGTATACGGGATCATGGATAATTGTATACCCAAAATAAATAAGAAACGAAGCTCCTATCCACCTTGGTTCACAACCCAAATTATTAAAAATATTAAATTAAAGGAAAACTTTCACACGTTATACAAAAGGCATAAGGATGAAACCCATCTAACGGAATTTCGTCGTTTACGGACTCTGATAAAAAAGGACATCAACTCAGCATATGCGAAATACATGACCAATGTAGAGAAGTCTATTGTTGCTGATCCAGCAAAACTTTGGTCCCATATTAATAGTAAACGGCGAAGTTCACGTATTCCTGGACGTATGCATTTGAATGGTGAACATAATTATAACAGCACACAGGATATTGTACAAGGTTTTGCGAATTTTTTTAGTAGTGTATACACTAATAATTCTGACCCATCCGTACCCAATTTAAAAGTACCCAATAATTACGACTGTATATACATATCGTACATTACTGAAGATGATATTGTTAATGCCATTAAAAAACTTAAACCTTCCCGAAATCCCGGTCCTGATAAAATTCCCTCTTATATAATCAAAGGCTGTTGTGAATGCTTTCTAGCTCCCTTACATTATTTATTTAATTTGTCATTAAGTAAACAAAAATTCCCTACATCTTTAAAAACTTCTTTTATCTGTCCAATTCTTAAATCTGGTGATAAAACAAACATTGTAAATTATAGACCAATTGCCATTTTGTCTAATATTTCTAAAGTTTTTGAGTCGATTATTTATAACTATATTTATAATTCAGTTTCCCGTAGTATTACTCCTTGTCAACATGGATTTACAAAAGGCAGATCAACTACAACTAATTTAATAAATTTTACTGAGTACACATTGAATTCGTTACATGACAATGCACAGGTGGATGTAGTGTATACTGATTTTACGAAAGCGTTTGATCGTATAGATCATAGTATTCTCATAGGAAAACTTAATTCTAATTTCAATTTTTCATCAAATCTCATTCAGTTCCTGTCATCATATTTACAATCTCGCGAGATGCGTGTTCATTATAATAACTTTAATTCTAATTCATATTTTGCAACCTCAGGAGTACCTCAAGGCTCGAACTTAGGCCCTTTACTGTTTCTACTTTTCATTAAAGACATTGTCGATTCTGTCAAGCATTCTGAAATATTACTCTATGCAGATGAGTTAAAGATTTTTAGAACTATAAATTCATTTAATGATTGCACACTCTTACAAAAAGATATTGATAGTCTTATGAATTGGTGTAAATCCTCCAACTTATTTTTCAATTTTAGTAAGTGCAAAATAATGAGCTATCTTGTTAAAAAATTTGTTTATTCTTATCATTATAATATGGAAGGTAATATTTTAGATCGAGTTAAACAGTTTAAGGACCTGGGTGTTATTTTTGATGAGAAAATGTCTTTCAATGACCACATTATCTATATAGTTAAATCTTCCTATAAAAATTTAGGATTCATTATACGAAACAGTAGCTCTTTCAAAAATATATGTACAATAAAAAGTCTATATTATGCATTTGTTAGGTCTAAACTGGAATACTGTATGCAGGTTTGGAATCCAATTTATGCTAAGTATATCTCTGATGTAGAATCTATACAAAGAAAATTTTTAAAATACTGTTACTTCAGATCTTGCAAACAGTATCCCAGTTACGACTATGACTATAATGACTTATTGCGCGAGATGAATATTTTGAGTCTAGTCTCCCGTCGTAAACTACAAAGCTGTTTGCACCTACATAAACTACTGAGTGGTCTAATTGATGATCCTGTTTCTCTTGCTTTAATACCAATAAATGTTCCTCGCGTTACGTGCAGGAAAAAACTACCTTTCAAATGTAATTATGCAAGGACCAATTACGAATTAAAGTCTCCATTACGACAACTTTGTAGTATATTTAATGACTTAATTCATGACTGTAACACGGATGTAGACATATTTAGTGATTCTTTAAATAAATTTTAAAAAAATATCTATAATCTATTAATCTAAGATGTAGTTTAATTTATTGTTTGATACGTATTGTTTATTGTATACTTTTTTTATTCTATTTTCTATTTGTCTATTTGTATCATTTGTAAATTTGTTTATTTTGTAAAATCGTCCTGTAATTGGGATCTTAGATCCTGTTGGATAGATTCAGTAATAAATAAAAATAGCGTTACTGTGAAGGATTTGACTAATAAGTTAGATATGATAGAAACTAATGAAATAATGTAATGAAAATTATAGTGAGAAACAATTAGATATTGATCCAGAGCTAATGTAATGATAGGAAGTAGAAAAATTAGTTAATGATGACTATGTTCTTCCAGCTAGGCCAGAACAGCCAAATACTTATCTTTTGTCACACCTCAAGCTCAATAGTCCAACAGCTTTTCCGCGGTATGTTAATAAAATATTCCGGAACATTCTTATCGCTACACAGACAGTTGATGAAAATTTAAATATTTTGCAAGATATATTTAAACTATTAGTTTAAAATTTATTGTATTTACGGATTGACAAATGTTCTTTTTTATATACGAAAACTAATTACTTAAGATGTTCTATTAGTAAAAATGGTATTCAACCGAGTTTAGAACATACTTTATCCATCATTAAATTTCCGATTCCGAAAAATATTAAAGAACTGCATAGTTTTCTCGGATTAATCAGTTACTTTAGAAAGTTTATCAATTTTTTTTTGTTTTCGATAATAGGGTATTCTCGCATATTTTTTTAAATTTTTTTTCTTAAAGAACAAGTATATCTAAAAGTACCTGTGAAAACCCGAGTTAAAAAATCCTTTTAATAAGCGAGATATTAATTTTTAAAATTTGATTTTGTTGTGTCACGTGATAGTGACGTACTAGTTGTACAGTACCAGCAGTGTGCAATCAGTGGTTCATGGATTTTCGAGAAAATGTTCAGTAAGTATTGAAAAAGATGGGAAATAAAATGTATTTAATTGTAATCTTACCTACCATTACTAAAAAAACTTAAGAAATTTATAAGAAAAATCATTCTAAGTAATCGATTACATATTTTTGCTTATGCTGCAAAAACATTTTGACATTCTTAAATTATGTAAATGGCGATTGACAACATACTTTTATTGCCATTATTATACTTTGTATAAGAATGTTTAACACAAGAATTTCGTAGTATGGTGGTAGTGCTTTTGCTTGTTATGTCAAAGGTGGTGGGTTCGAATCTACCAAACTTCCTTAGTTTTATTTTTTTATTTTTTCTGCATATTTATTTAACATAATCAGATAAAATTGGTTATATTAAATTTCATATTTACTTAAAATTACAACAAAATATACTCGAATATAAAAATAAAATAAAAATAAAGCGGTTTGGTGGATTCGAACCCAGTACCCTTCACGTAACAGGCAAGAGCATTACCACTATGCCACGAAATACATTACACAAAATATCGTTTAGGAATGTTAATAATTATTACATTAAATTTGCTATAAATTTTATTTACTTTTTAATTATTCTTTATTAATTTTGAACAATTAATTATTAATATGATGCAATAAGTATCCATGGACATGTATACAAAAATTTCCAGTAAATATTCAAAATATTCTAATTTCGCATGTATTTGTACGTAGTATTTAATATATTTTTAATATTACACACATTGTTGACATGTAGTTCATTATTTTGTTACCAGATGTCATATCGCTTAACAATACATGCTAAAACAGTTGTATACGAACACTCCCGAACGATGCGAAGTAGAGCCGAGTATGTGCATACTTAAGATGCGGCCTGTTATCACATTCGAACATGGAGTAGGGATTTCAACTCGTCTCCCATTGGTAGTACAACTAGTACATCAGCAAAATTTAGATGCTTCATATCTTTTGCAACAACCAATTTATAACAGGTTTTTTTGCTTTTTCCCTCTGTTTTATCAATCAACTTTAATATTTTTAATAACTTTTTAATATTTGTAATCATGAGAGAATACCCTATTGCTAAACCATTGTATGATATGCTCAAGAAAAATGTAGAAGAATTTAAATTTGACGAAACTAAATTATATGTTTTTGAACAACTAAAGAACTCAATTATTAGTGAACCGGTGTTAAGGTGCATTCACAAATGAAAATTAGGTTTATGATTTTTGTTTAGGTTTAAGTAAGGCATTCATAAATGTGAGTTTAAATTACCTGAAAATTTGTTTTGATATGTACAGACATCTGTGTAAATGTTTCAAAAACAAGATTAAAATATCGGTAGAGCAGTAGTCAACAAGGCACCTGTGCGCCGTGAAACCGGCATTATTGGTTATATTTGAGCAATTAAGTTATGACAGTCTCCATGTTCTTCTCGCATTTGTTTTAAAAGCCGAATCCACCAAGTGGATACTAAATAAAGATAGGTGTATATATCTATATCATTTCAGACTCGTTCTCACTGGTGAAGTTTGTGACGTCAAACTAAATTATAAACCAAAAGTTTGGACCTTGCAATGTTTAGCTTTATGATTTGGATTTACAGACCCTAAATTCTGAAGTTTGAATGGAGTCATTACATAATATATGGCCAAAGTCTTTAAATCTAAAGTATAAACCATAAATCTAAATCTAATTTTCATTTGTGAATGCACCTTTAGTTTATTATAATCCGCAAGCGTCAACAGAGTTACGCACTGACGCGAGCTCTCTTGGATTTGGAGGAACATTATTGCAAAAGCAAAATGATAATTGTATGCGTCCTATATTCTTTTATAGTAAACGCGCTAGTGACCGTGAAAGTAAATACCATAGCTTTGAGCTAGAAACTAGCTGTAGTTTATTTCATTAAACTTTTTCATGCATATTTGCATAGTTTACCTTTTAAAATCGTGACTGATTATGATTCATTACGCAAAAATTCAGCAAAAAAGGATATTAACCCCCGTATCGCTAGGTGGGCTATGTTTTACAGTCTTACGATTATACCGTTGAGCATCGTAGTGATACATAGATGAAACACGTTGACGCGTTGAGTAGGTGTCAAAACATTTTAATTATTGAGCTAAACACACTGAAGCAAATTCTAGCTTTTCGACTAAGGGAAGACCCAGAAATTCGCAATATTTAACAAATGTTAATGAATAGAGAACATTCTTTATACGAAACAAGAGAAGGTCTAGTGTACCGAAAGGAAAAGGGTAAAATATTATTTTATGTGCCTCAAACTGCAAGATTCGTAGCTATTGGTTTCCAAATATGAAAGAAAAAATTAAAAAATACATTAGTAACTGTTTAATACGCATTACTTACTCTCAATTAGTTGGTAAAAAAAGTGGTTATTTATATAGTATCCCAAAAGGTACCACACCCTTTGATTCATTATATGTTGACCATTACGGACCATTAGAAACCTATAGATATAAATATAAATATATTTTCTTGATAGTAGATGCATTTACCAAGTATATTAAGTTATATCCTACAAAGATAACAAATACGAGCGAAGTGTTGAAACACTTAAACAACTATTTCGTACATTATAGTAAACCTATAAGAATCATTTCAAATCGAGGTACAGCCTTTTCTTCTGGAAGCTTTCAAGATTTTATGGAAAAGCACAATATTAAATAAAATGATTGCGACAGGTATTCCAAGAGCAATGGCCAAGTAGAGAGGATGAATATCACTGTGAATTCTATTCCCTGTAAGATATGCAAAGATACTAACAAATGGGATGAAAGTCTTAAAGATGTTGAATTTGCAATGAATAATACAGTATCAAGATCAACAAAGATACTCCCAGTCGATTATTATTTGGCGTAGATCAAAATGGAAAAGTAATAGATAATCTATGTACAATAGCACAAACCGACGTTGAAAAGATTGATTTGGAAGTGATACGAAGTCGAGCAAGTAAACAACAAATTAAAGTACAAGAGGAAAATAAGAAATATTTTGATAAAAAGCACAATTATTTAACATTGGAGATAAAGTCATGATCGTCAACCATGGTGTTACGCCTGGAGTTAACAAAAAGCTTTTACCAAAATTTAAGGGACCGTACCAAGTACTAAAGATATTGCCTAACGACAGATATATCATTACAGATGTAGAAGGTTTCCAATTAACCCATAATACCTTTGTTATGAAACCATATCCCAATTAATTTATACTGCTCTAATATACCTGTTAATTTATTCACTAGTTTATGTATTATGTTATGCTATATTTATGAATTAAGTTTATGTATCAATGTAGGAAAAGCACCAGGGCACGATAATATTACCGCAGAAATGCTAAAAAGTATGGGCAAAAAAGGACAGACTGCTTAATAGATTTGTTTAACGCAACAGAAAAACTGGGAATTCCATCAGATTGGCAAACTGGAATAATCTCACCAATCTTTAAAAAGGGGTATAGTAAAGAGTGCAAGAATTATAGGGGTATCACACTTCTAAGTGTCGCAGGTAAACTTTTCGCCAGAATAATGGAGAATAAAGTTAGAGAACAAGTGGAAGACACCATTTAAGACACACAATGTGGTTTCAGGCCGAACAGGGGAGTACAAGATCATATATTAACCCTTAGACAAATAAATGAAAAAGCTAAACTAATAGATAAGGAAACACATGTGTGCTTTATAGATTTGGAAAAAGCTTTTGACACAGTAGTAAGGGAAAAGGTGTGGCAATGTCTTTAAGTACGAGGGGTTCAAAGGAAGACCATAAATAGCATAAAAAATCTAGAACAATAAAAACTATGTCCGAATTAGGAAAACAAAGTCAACAATGTTTAGTTCAAAAACAGGTCTAAGGCAAGGGTGTATTCTCAGTCCCCTTCTCGTCTCTATTTATTTAGACGAAATACTCAAAAACGCTAAACCCAAACTTAAAACATACAGAGTAGGATACAGGAATATGAAACTCATAAAAGTATCTGAATTAAGTTATGCTGATGATATGGTCATCACTTCAGAATCCGAAAACGACTTACAGCATAACATAAACGTTCTTAATGAAGAATTCAAGAGGTGGAACATGAAAATAAATAAAGACAAAACGAAAACAATGATAGTAAATGGAAAAGGAAAATCCCAGAATATAAAAATAGAAAACACAAAAATAGAACAAGTAAAGACATTTAAATATCTAGGAGTAAATATCAGTGAATCAGGAAATATCGAACAGGAGATTAATGAAAGAATAAACAAAGGAGGAAGACTATTTAATGCTTTAAAAAAAATTCTTGGCTAAAAAGGAAGTGCCAAAAGAAACTAAAGTAGAAGTTTATAAAAAAAAAGTAGTAATCCCTGTTATTTCCTATGGATGCGAATCATGGTCTACCAACGAAAGGCAGCAAAGTATAGAGATGAAATATCTAAAAAAAATCGAGGGAAAGAGTAAACTGGATAAAATTAGAAACGAAGTATATAGACAAAAATTAAACACAAAACCACTAAAAGAAACAATATAAGAAGGGAAACTTAGATGGAGAGGTCACATACAAAGAATGGACAACGCAAGAAGCGAAATTACTTGGTAAAAAGAAAAGAGGAATGCCAATAAAAACATGGGAGGAAGAAGTACGGGCCGCTGCAAAAAGTAGAGGTGCGTCGTGGCAAAACTGTAAAGCAAAGATGAAAGACAGAACTACATGGAAAAGCTACTGGAAAAAAAATCCAGAAACTGAAACCCGAAAATGACACCGACACCCACAGCCTTACACCGAAAGATAGAAAGGCTGAAGGATTAAGTAAGTTTTAATTTCGCGCCAATTTGAGTACTGTGATGGAAGCGGTAGCGGAAGAGCGCGACATGTTATGTTCAAGTTACATTATATGTTCCGACGTTATGGCCGACTGTTGTGTGTTTATGTATTGACGAGAATTAAAGTTATATATTTCTACAATTATTATTGCCATCTTGTTGAATAACGCCCCAAATATCCCCTACATATTACAATTTAAATTCAGGGTAATATTGCAATTTTGAGCTGATTGTATTATTATTCCAAGCAGGTTCTGCAATTTATGGTGCACGTTACATGAAATGTTGATACTGTCTATACATTTAGTGGTTACTGGCAAGCAAATATGAAAAGTTGATGTTTTAATCGATGATTTCCAGTTCCACATCGTGGCGAACTGTTGAATATTAAATTTTTAAATATGATTTAGACATTATGAGTATCATATACAACATGTTTTGTATTAAAAAAATTAAGACCAGCTGTCTGCAACTGAGCAGTGTATGTGGATGTATTGACAAAATAGTGGAATGTAAAAGTCTAGATCAATAAATTGTTCATTAAAGTATTACATTTCATTATTTAGAAGAGTTTTATTTATGATAATAACCAACACGAATGAGCGATCCCGGTTTGTTATTTGATAAATTCACCTTTATTACAAGATATGTCAAATCAGGTGGTTAATAAATAAAACGGTGGAGACCATTGTATGTATTGGTTTTCCTCTTCCATAAAAATGCGTGATACAATGATGTATTGGAAACAATTAGTCAAAACCACACAATACACAAAATGTGAAATTTCAATTGTTAGCAGGAAGCGCTACCAACTAAACTGACAATAAACACTAAGCCATATTTTTGACAAGTCCTTTTTGAAAGAAATCTAAATGTAAAATTACCTCAATAGAAAAAAAATAGTATTAAAAAACATGTATCATAAGGCCTGTTAACGCACTCGTCCTTTGTAAAACTCGCCTGGTAGCTCGTTTTCCAAACTTGGACTCGTACGTTAACAGATTGCCTTATGATACTAGTGTTTTAATGTACTATTACTTTTTACTCATAAAATACTACATACAATGCAAAAATACACAATAAAGATAGTATTCCTAAAACTTGAGAAACGCAGTAGTTTTTGAGATTGTGTGCAACTACTACCAGAGTTATTAATAAACGAAAAGTTTCCGGACATACCTTCATATAACATTTTTAGCTCAAAATAATCTCAGGAATACGCTATTAATTTTTTTACACTAGGCCTGATACATCCTGTATTGTAACAATATATTGTATATATCAAAAAAAATGACTTCCATTTTAGCGCGTTTTAAGAAATGCTCAACTTCATTGATGTCTAATATCAACAAGTATGAATGGATTTTTTTTAATATGTTGTAGCCATAAACTTTGTGAAGAATATAACGTTGATTTTTTTCCATTTTCGTTACGCCGCTAGATGAACAAATATCTCTTTTATTTGTAACATTTTTGAAGATTACCAATTATTGTCAAAGACTTATTTGAAAAAGAAAATTTCGACCAAAATCAGTTTTTCGTCATTATCTAGTAGCCTATGATAATTTTTGGAAAAATAAAAGCACATCTTAGGTGGCCTGTCTAAGGCCGACCAGATGTTCCATTTAACCGAAGTCGTATGACTTATAGTTTCCGAGATTCCAATGATGGCCTTCGAAATCCGGACTTCCTGTATACGGTACAAAAATTTAAATACTAGAAACAATAGGTCTGTTTGTTTCTCTACTTTGCGTCTACGGTTTACTGCCGTTCCCATTGGCGAAAAAATTCAAAGTGGGTGACGTCTGGTGGCAGATTTGTGAACTAGAGGAATAAGGAAACGTTGATAGCATACATTGAAACGTATGTAATTTGAAACAGTTTTAATTTATATTTCTTGTAAAAGAAAGTGACATATATAGTGTATATTACATTTTCGGGTTTAAATAATGATCAGTAAATGCCATAGATACTGCTCAGTGCCACAATGCAATAATTACAAGTCAAAAAATATAAGTTTACACTATATCCCAAGTGACAAAATATGATCTTGAAATTTTCTTCCCATATAGCTTTGACATCTTTAGTCGGTTCTATTTTTTCTCTTTTAAACAGGATGGCAAAATTTTTCTAATTTTATAGCCAAACTATACTGTTTATCATCCTTTTTAACAATTTTTTCCCTTACTTGTTCCAAACCGGTACAACTTAATTTTTCTATTTCTTCTGCTATGTAATACACAAACCCATAAACAAATAAATTAATAGTATAATAATAATAATGATAACTTTTGTTGTAAAACAACAAATATAGTTTTGATTTTTACTAATCTGTTTATATGCAACAAAACTGTAACAATATGTTTGCATTTGCATCCCAATCCTGCTCTACAACTAAATTTTGCTGTCCAGTAATTTATATTCTCATTTAATAAAATTTTAATCGTATGAGGATCTCCGCTCAAATGACTGGTTTTTAAACAAGAACCCAGTATTGTATCTGATCCATCATCTTTTCTTCCTCAAAGCAATATATGTCCTGCCCGTTCCTTTATAGGACGTGCAGAAGCAATGTATTCAAAAATATCATCTAACTTTATGTTAATTTTCTCCATGTTAAATACTTTGCACTTCGAAATGCATATTGCCAGCAATAAGGAATGAGAGAACTCTCCTTATTCCTCCGCCATCTTGCTACCGTTCGGCCTGCCACCTATAGTTCAGTTTTTTCGCCAATATACTTTACTTTACTTTAATAGACATGGCAGCAAACCGTAGACGCAAAGTAGCGAAACATACAGACCTAATGTAGCACAGGATGGAAAAATAAACGAAGACACAAAAGAACATACAACAGCAGGAGGAGATTTAACAGCATAAAGAACATATTCCTAAGTAAAAGTATCACAAGAACACTAAAGTGGAAATCTATAAAAAAGTAGTAAACCCCCATACTAACTTATGAAACAGAGAGTGACAAAGAAGAAATACAGTGGCTCACAAAATTATTCGTAGGTACACTTTACTTCTTTTGATATTTCAAAATCAAATTGTAATTGTAGTGAAAACAAGGCCGAAAACAAATGAAGACGTAAGTGGATAAAGGTGTTATGTCGCATTTTTAAAAAAATGCTTTTATTCACTTTTCATACACCCAAGATATAAATCTGTCTTTCAGGAAACCACAAATATCTGATTTCTTATATTTTGAGGTAATTGCCAGATGATGAAAGCGTTATGTCTCAACAACAACCACTAGTTGTTGGTTGATAAAGGTGCTATGGTAACATAGCACCTTTATCTGCCAGAAAATGGTAAAGTTCAGTTGGTCGTAAAAGTGACATGTGTATAATTTTGAGGTTATGTGTTTATTATTACAAGAGTTCTAGTTGTGTTTCGAGTGTTCTGGTGTAATTATATGTGTTCTAATCCAAAATATTAATCCTGTTATGATGGAATGTAGAGGGAAACGTATTCTGAAATTACTGCTTGATCAGAATAAGTTAAATTCGCAAAAAAAAGGTAAATATTTTAAATTTTTTGAGCGCATTAAATTTCTCCTCCAATTTTTTATTTGTAGACTTGAAACGTGAGTCTAATACTTCTAGTACAATAATTACTAGAGCCAGTGCCCAGCAACCAAGTGCAAATGCACCTACTACTTCTTATGCACATAGTGGTAAGTTTCGTGGTATCATTATATATATATATATATATATATATATATATATATATATATATATATATATATATATATATACAGAGTGAGCTTGAGCTAAAGTTTTTATTTTCAGATATGAAAGAACGTAGTGACGATGAGGATGTGTCATTAAATAGTAATTATAATGACGATGAGGATGTATCATCAGATAATGAATATATTCCTTATCATGACGATAATGAAGAAGACGATGAACAAATGGATTACTCTGAAAGTGGTGACGACAGAGAAGCTTCTCAGGACGTAGATGCCTTGATTGAAACGAGTGTCACTGCTGGAAGCAGTAAAAGTAATGTTTTTCTTGAGAAACGAGAAATTGTCAAAAGAAACATATTTGAAATTGATGATCAAACTTACCGAACGAGAAATGATGATGAAGAAGAAACACCCAATGAGGTGATTGAAGATGAAAATGTAAGCAACATAGATCCCATTCATGTCACCGCTGACAACGTTCAGTTTAATGTTATTTTGGAGAATCGGGAAAAGACAAAAAAGAAAGTTTTTGTACCCAAACCAAAAATTTGCCGAAAACGAACACGCCACCCAGAACAATGGAAAAGAAAAAAATCTGCAATATGCAGACAAAAGGGAGAGGAATATGTTTCGAAAAGTGGCAAAATCATGGAGAAGAAAACCATAACGAGCGGATTGTTATGCAAAGAAAAATGCAGATTAAACTGTACAGCTAAATTTAGTCTTGAAGCAAGAGAGGCCATTCTAAAAAAGTTTTATGCATTAGATGTAAATTCCAAAAATTCTATACTGTTTAAAAGTATTGAAATAAAACCAGTTGCCCGCCATCGAACCAATACGAGAACCCAAAAACAATATTCGTTTACATAGTCAGTAACGTATGCCAAAAAAGTAACAGCAGTATGCAAAGATGCATTTTGCTCACTATACCAAATTGGCAGAAAGAAAATTGAACTCTTACAAAAACGACTAAAAACTGGACAATCAGCTCCAACGCCGGATAAACGAGGACGTCACAACAATCGGCCCCACAAAATTAGTGACGATGTTGTGAATTGCATCATAAATCAAATCAAAGAGTTTCCTGCTGAAGATAGCCATTATTCGCGAAATAAGAATGAGAATAAAAAGTATCTTTCCCCAGAACTTAACGTATCCCGGCTCCATCAGATGTACATAGACCGGTGTAAGGAGGCTAAACTTGATGATAGATTTATGGTTAAACTTTCTATGTACCGTCATATTTTCGAAACAAAGTTCAACCTTTCATTTGGATATCCTAAAAGTGATACGTGTAGTGTATGTGACGCCGGTGAAAACACATCTGAGCATTCAGAAAATTATAACTTTGCTTTTGAACGCTAGAAAATAGACAGAAATAAGCCATTAATTAACAAAAAGATCTGTTATATCACCATGGACTTGCAGCAAACTATGCCGCTGCCTAAATTGTCTACATCCAAGGCTTTTTATTTACGGCAAATGTGGCACTACAATTTCGGGGTGCATTGTATCAATAATTCAGGTAACAAGTCGTACTTTTTCACTTGGACCGAGGATGTAGCCAATAGAGGCAGTAACGAAATTGCCAGTTGTCTGTTTAGATTTTGCAAGTTGCTCAAAGAAGATCATCCCGAAATTGATCATCTAATCGTTTGGTCGGATTCGTGTGGTGGTCAAAACAAAAACTTCTTTATTCTTGGCCTCTATCAATACTTAATCTTGAATGGGTTGTTCAAAATTATCGAACACAAGTTCCCAGAAGTTGGTCATAGTTACCTTGATTCTGACAGGGACTTTGGACGAATCGAAAAGGTGGTTAGGAAACACTCAAACATTTTTATTCCGGAACAATATCGTGAACTGATCAAGTCCGCAAGCACTAAGAACAGTGTGTGTCTCAATATGGAACATTTTTTTTATAACTTTGAGGAACTTCCCGGAAAACTACATTTGTTTAAAAAGGAAAAAAAATACTATAAATACAAAAATCTACCTTCGCGATCATATTAAATGGATCAGAGTGGAAGAGTTTGCTTACTATTTTTATAAAACATCTTTAGATGATTTTACACCATTTTTACAAGTTGATTTAACAAAAAAAAAGGTTCACGAGTAGTTAAAAAGTACGAAGTTACACCTACTAGATTTGCGGAAAAGATTGGTGGTTTGAGCACTGAAAAAATGAAAAATTTACAGGACCAAATCTCGTTTGTCAAAGAAGAGTATCGATGGTTCTATGAAAATATTTTAGAGCAAAATCTTGAAAAACCAAAATCCAAAACAACAAAGAAGAGAAAGAAGATGTAACTTTTTGTTTTATTAGTTTTATATTGCAATTACGGAAGAAAATAAATGAGTTTGTAGATTACATGACTTTTATTTATAACAACGCAACCTCGTTTTGATTTCAGGTTCAGTGGATAAAGGTGCTATGTACACAAAACTTAATTTTTTTTAGTAAGATAGTGTTGTATTAAATTGTAAAATATGGGAAATGAAAATACTATTAATATGCCTTCTAATAAGAAACACTTGTTGAAAACAAAAGACAAACAAAAAAGTTCCAATTGAGAACGGTTTATTTAGATTTACTCAGAATTTTAATTTTGTGACATAACACCTTTATCCACTCATGTCTTCAAATTAAACCTATACAAAAATTGAGACACAAAATTATTCGTACACCTATAATTAAAAAAATATATATTTAACACATAATACAGTTTAATATTTAGTGAGGTACTCATTGGCTTCAATTACAACGTCCAGTTGCCTAGGCACTGATTTTATTAAATTAGATAATTTGGAAGCGTATGTGGAATTTTTGCCCATTCTTCAGTCAGATTCGTCCGGAATTCCTAAATAGCGAAAAATATTTTTGCTGGTAGCCTATCTAGTTCCGCGCATAAATTCTCAATAGGATTAAAACCAGGAAACTGGGGACGTGTTTTAAGTTGTTTCGGTATGTTGTAGAATAGGAACAGCCATTGCTTAACAAAAAGTACTGTATGTTTAGGGTCATTATCTTGCTGGAATATATAATCCCCTCCCACCCCAAGTTTATCCGCAAAAGATGGCAAATTTTCTTTTAAAATTAATAAATAATTATATTTGTTCATAGTTTCATTAACAAAACATAAATTCCCTGTCCCGTCAGCAGACATACAGCCCCAAACAATAACGTTTATACCGTCGTGTTTTATCGTGCCACAATTTATTTGTATCTACCTCGGTATTTCATTTATTCCAAACTATAGGCCTACCATTTGATCCAAATAAATTAAGTTTTCTGAGAAAATAACTCTATTCCAAAATTCAGAGCCTGTAACATATTTTTTGGCGAAGTCTAACCTCTTTATTATATTAACTTTAGAAATGTACATGCTATAGACCCAATGTAAACAGCTTTCCATAAGGTTCTGTGAATTGTTTTCGTAGAAATAGGTTTTATAAATTATTTGGGATACTTCTGATATTAGCTGTTTCATTATATTCTTAGGGTTTCTTTTTATTTGCCGTATAATATATTTTTCGTTATAAGATTTTATTTTATTTTTTCGTCCACAACCGTCCATATGTGCTAACTATTCTTCATTTTTATATTTATGATGATCTGAATAGTTTGAACTGTAGAATGCGATCTTCCAATAATTGCAACTACTTCTTTAAGGGATTTACCATGTTTTATTAGAATTGCCTTTGAGCTAAAGTTGTTCATGCTATTTTAGAACTAATTTTTTTTAGTACAAATATACAGGATTATTTTTTCAAGGTGTACATAGGAAATTAACATGGGAAATCAGTTTTTTGCAAACCATTGCCCCCTGTTTTAATTTACGGCAACGGTTGCGGTGGCAATTCAAACATAAAAAATTTCCCCATCCGAAAATACATGGAAATTATCCAGTATTTTAGGCTCATAAATTAATGTTAAAAATTATTCATTTTCCTATTAATAGCTATAGCCATGCTAAATTTGAACAAAAAGATAAACAAATGCTGTCAGAATATACTAATTGACATTCTCAAGAGACATTAACCTATTCTGACACATAAAATGATAAGCACTTGTTTATCTTTTTGTTCAAATTTGGCATGGCTATTACTATAAATACGAATTTTTTTAAATTAATTTATGGGCCTAAAATATTGGATAATTTCCAAATATTTGATATTTTCGGACGGGGAATTTTTTTATCTTTGTATTGACACCACAAATATCGACAACGGTTTGCAAAAATCTAATTTCCCATGTTAATCTCCTACGTACACCTTGAAAAAAAATCAGCCTTTATATTTGATTTTGACTCTAGTTTTATATATATATATATATATATATATATATATATATATATATATATATATATATATATATATATATATATAAATCAAATATAAAGGCTGATTTTTTTTCAAGGTGTACGTAGGAGATTAACATGGGAAATTAGATTTTTGCAAACCGTTGTCGATATTTGTGGTGTCAATACAAAGATAAAAAAATTCCCCGTCCGAAAATATCAAATACATGGAAATTATCCAATATTTTAGGCCCATAAATTAATTTAAAAAAATTCGTATTAATAGTAATAGTCATGCCAAATTTGAACAAAAAGA
This sequence comes from Harpalus rubripes, assembly GCA_963082715.1. Classification (NCBI taxonomy): domain Eukaryota; kingdom Metazoa; phylum Arthropoda; class Insecta; order Coleoptera; family Carabidae; genus Harpalus; species Harpalus rubripes. The sequence continues at coordinate 32,473,859 of OY720458.1, forward strand.
TAAACAAGTGCTTATCATTTTATCTGTCAGAATAGGTTAATATCTCTTGAGAATGTCAATTAGCATATTCTGACAGATAAAATGTCAAGCATTTGTTTATCTTTTTGTTCAAATTTAGCATGGCTATAGCTATTAATAGGAAAATGAATAATTTTTAACATTAATTTATGAGCCTAAAATACTGGATAATTTCCATGTATTTTCGGATGGGGAAATTTTTTATGTTTGAATTGCCACCGCAACCGTTGCCGTAAATTAAAACAGGGGGCAATGGTTTGCAAAAAACTGATTTCCCATGTTAATTTCCTATGTACACCTTGAAAAAATAATCCTGTATATTTGTACTAAAAAAAATTAGTTCTAAAATAGCATGAACAACTTTAGCTCAAAGGCAATTCTAATAAAACATGGTAAATCCCTTAAAGAAGTAGTTGCAATTATTGGAAGATCGCATTCTACAGTTCAAACTACTCAGATCATCATAAATATAAAAATGAAGAATAGTTAGCACATATGGACGGTTGTGGACGAAAAAATAAAATAAAATCTTATAATGAAAAATATATTATACGGCAAATAAAAAGAAACCCTAAGAATATAATAAAACAGCTAATCTCAGAAGCAGTTTATTTGACGCGTTTTTGCTTAAAATAATTAGGCAAGCAGGAAATTGCAAAAAAACTAATTTCCCATGTTAATCTCCTATGTACACATTTAAGACAGGCATACGGTATATATATATATATATATATATATATATATATATATATATATATATATATATATATATATATATATATATATATATATATAGGTGATTTTTTGTTTATTCAAATTTGGCATAGCTATAACCAGTAATACGAAAGTCAAAAAAAAATTAAATTAATTTATGGGCCTAAAATATTGGATAATTTCCGTGTATTTGGTATTTTCGAATGGGAATTTTTTTTATCTTTGTATTGACCATTGCCATAAGTTAAAACTGGGGCAACGGTTTGTTAAAAACTGATTACCTACCCTTGTTCATCTCCTATGCATACCTTGAAATATATATATAGAGAATTTATTTTAAAATGCAACATATGATGTATCACTTCCATGGTTACACACTACTGTCAAAAAATGACAGCAATGTAATATTTGTCCATTTTAAAATGCAACATTATAAATAGTATTGCAACACAGAAGATACGTCCAGAACACATCACAAATGGTATCAATTCTTTCTACGAGCGACTAGGATATTGCCTCAGTGTGAATGGAGGTATTCTTGAACATTTATTACATTAAAATTATGAATTTTTGTAAGCCAAAGCTTGTTAAGATGTGCTACATTAAAGTTTTGATTTTTTATTAATAGTATGTAGGCTAATTTATTGGAAATTAGTATTGAAAATACATAACTACAAATTTTTGTATGTTGCATTTTAAAATGGACAAATATTACATTGTTGTCATTTTTTGACAGTAGTGTGTAGTAACCATGGAAGTGATTGACCATATGTTGCACGTTACAATAAATTCCCTGTATATATATATATATATATATATATATATATATATATATATATATATATATATATATATATATATATATATATATATATATATATATATATATATATATATATGTATGTATGTGTGTGTGTGTGTGAGCACAGTATAGAGAATATGCAGTAGCGACACTTCGCTGATTTTCGTTCCAACCTGCTCGGGTTGAAGGGGGAAACAATGAGGAGCGGGACTTTGAATCAGATTCAAATAATATATTACGTGTATATTCATTGTATTTGTAATAATTACCATGTATTTGTTATAATTTTATAAAAAAATATATATTTTAATATTATGCACAGGCACAGGTCTTGGAAGTGTTTATTCTATACCGGGTGGCGCTCGAAATCCGTTACATAGGCATTTAACATGGGAAATAAGAATAATTTGAATATTTGCCTCCCATTAAAACTTATTGCAGTAAAACACATGTTTGGGAACACTTATTGCATCATATTAATAACAAATTGTTTAAAATTAATTAAAAATAATTAAGTAAAATAAGAAAATGTTATGGCAATTTTAATGTGATAATTATTATTACCTATAAAAGAAAACTTAAACTGCAAGTGATTGTATCATGGTGGTAGCGTGCTAGCTTTTTGTTCCAAAGATTGTGGGTTCAAACCCCCAGCACACTTCTTCAATTTTTTTAAAATTTTAATTTTTTCAATTTATTTTTTGTTTTTATTTGTTTAATATTTTTTATTTGTTTTTATTTATTTTTAATTGCTTCTATTTATTGTAGTTTTACTGTTTTTTCTTGTTCAATTAAAATAAATAGAAACAAATAAAAATAAATAAAAACAAATAAAAATAAATAAAAACAAATAAAAAATATTAAAACAAATAAAAACACAAAAATAAATTGAAAAAATAAAAATTAAAAAAAAATTAAGTGTACTGGGGGTTCGAACCCACAATCTTTGGAACAAGAAGCTAGCACGCTACCACCATGCTACGATCACTGACATACTCGTTTTTTGGTTATTGTTAGTATTTATTTCTTTAATACACGTATTTTTATAAATATATTTATTACTTTTTTTTATTACTGGGTTATTGAATTATTTAATTTTAATATTATTGGCTTTAAATTTTTTTTTTTACATATTTATATTTCACTAATCTATTTTTACCACTTATCATTTGATATTAAATAACAAATATTAAATATATATTTTTATGTTTTCTCCAAATTTCGCGCTCCTCATTATTACCCCCTGCACACCGAGCAGCCGGGAACGAAACATCAAAGGTTCCGACAAGAGTGTCGCTACTGCTTGTATTCTCTATACTGTGGTGTGAGTGAGTGTGAGAGTGTGAGTGTGTGAGTGAGTGAGTGAGTGTGTGTGTGTGTGTGTGAGTGAGTGAGTGTGTGTGTGTGTGTGTGTGTGTGTGTGTGTGTGTGTGTGTGTGTGTGTGTGTGTGTGTGTGTGAGTGAGTGAGTGAGTGAGTGAGTGAGTGAGTGAGTGAGTGAGTGAGTGAGTGAGTGAGTGAGTGAGTGAGTGAGTGAGTGAGTGAGTGAGTGAGTGAGTGTGTGTGTGTGTGTGTGTGTGTGTGTGTGTGTGTGTGAGTGTGTGAGTGTGTGTGGGTGGGGGTGTGTGTGTGTGTGTGTGTCAGGGGTCATTCAAATAAACACTCATATTAAATGTTTGTCATTTTATAACAATTGTAATTTCATGTCTTAATTATTTTTGTATATAATTTATTTTCAGCAGAATTATAAAAAGTAAACTAAACATTTTTAGATTATTTGATTCCTATCATTTGATTCTGAAATACTTATTGAATGAATTTATTTTTTGGAAACCCTCTTTATTTAGAGCCACTGTATAAGTGTATAAAGGCCACGGGGATGAGATTCTTACAAAAATTGGAAATAAATCGATAATAAACAAAGTAAAAAATGAAACATATAAACAAACAGTCCAAGTCAAAGCAGTAGAAGATAAACTAAAAGAGGACACAAGAAAAACTTCAGAGAAAAGAGAGACCAACAAAATAGGTCTCAACTCTACCGATCACCGTAGACTCAAAAGGGTAAAAACGATATGGATTAAGAAAGTTTTTTCTTGTGCAAATTTTCCTAATTAAATTTAGACAAAAATGTTTCAAATAAAAGTTGTAAATAATTAAATTCTATACCCATACCACTCATTAGATTTTTTATTTGAAGCTTTATAAATTTATTTGCTTGTAATTTTGTTTCAATTCCATGGCTATCACTAGCAAATGAGCAATATTTATAAAACTTCAAATTCAATTGCACAAGTTACAAAACGTGCAAAATAAAATCTGGGTAGTGATTTATGTGTATCTACAACTTTTATTTGAAACATTTTTTATTTAAAATTTATCGTAAGTAAAACTGATTTCCGATATTAAATGCCTATGGCCTGCTTTTTAACACACTGTATAATGTAATTTTGTTCAAAATATTTGAAAGTATTTTGCCAACAACTTCTTTCTTGTATCATTTTCTTACTTACGTCACGTACAACAAAATTACCCACCTGCATTTGCATTTTGAAATCTCTGATTTAGCTGTGTTATTTGTAAATTATACGATTATCCTCATTAACTTCATGTAGTACACATTACTTGTTGCAGCAGTTACATACGGAACTGTAAAAACAAACGAATATTTTCATTGTATTCCAAAACAGTAAAATGTAATGTTAAAATGTATAATATGGAAGTAAAAATAATAAATGAATATAATTTAATTATCTATTCAGATTAAAATAATGTTTAAATGTAAAATTCAAATTCGAACATCAAAGCGCATTTTAATTATACAAACAAAAATGATATTACTATATTATAATTATCTTATTTATGGAAAATATATTTTACATGTAATAACACAAACTTTTAATACAAAAAAAAATTACAAAATACAGGCTTAGTTAGAGACACGAAAACCGACTTTAATGTAATGCTCAAAAGCTCATAATCGCAAACCTACGTTACCAAGCGAACAAAATTGGGCTCTATAGTCCTCCATTTAAGTATACAAACTTACCTCAGTTCTTTAAAGAATAGGCTTATTGAACCATTTGATATACACTAAAACGCCACAAATAAAACATTTTATAATTTCTTATAATACAAATTAATATTATTTATTTCAGGTGCACATAATTTTAATAAAACACGTTTACAAATTGAATTACACAACGGCTTTTTAGCTTCCATAACAGAATTTCTACAGATTACAGAACAGTAAGATGGAATGGAAGTAGATTCATGCGCCGACGCAGTGAAATATGAAATAAAAACTATTTTGTTGCTAAATTCTGATATATATATATATATATATATATATATATATATATATATATATATATATATATATATATACATATACAAAAATTTAAAAAATAATTGATATTTTAACCAAAATATAAAAGAAAAACAATATTTACGGTAGTTTATATTGAGAAACGTTTAAGACTTGACTTTTTGAATAATTTACAAAGTTAGTTCATTCATAATGTCGTTTATTATTTTAGGAAGTGCAAAAATAATCTTAAAAAATATTAAGATTCGAAAACAATACTCAGATGAATCCCGGTAAATTTATGTTCAAGTATATATATATATATTACATTCAAGGTTATATTATATTTTTAGAGCACATGAGACATGAGCGCAAACGCAACTGCTCGGAAATCAGATTAACAACTAAAGAAATTTTATTATTATTTTTATACAACACTAAAAACAAATGAAAAAGAGGAAAAATAACGAGACCTTGCTGTGATATTAAAACATAAAGCGTTCAGCCAGCAGCAATTAACTGAAACATACATCCAAACCAAACTAGCGCCCAGAGTAGTATGAATACTACCCTAGTGTGTCAGATATTAGTTCAGCTAGAAGATTTTGTTGCTTGATTGAATCTGAAGATGCATTTGTTTGCATTGACGAAAGAACTAACTGCAGATGGCAAGATAGCGGAGAAATAACGAAACCAACGGTAAATTATTTAGTTATACATTATATAAAGCTATTTACTAAGTTTATCCCGATAGATACGATCCGGTTGAATTCCAAGGTTAACTCTTTACCGTTTATCTTGCTCTCTAGGGCACTCCAATACTACAGGTACGTTCTATCGGTGTCAGAAATATTCCTACTAGAATAAGAATATTCTTAAAGCAATAGAACGCTCAGTAGCAAATAACTGTCAAGTAAAAAAATAAACACAATAGAACAGTGACAGTAGCTATGTGTTATTGTTAGTTAACGACTAAAGATAACTTTGTATGTTTATTTTGGATCTTCGAAATGTTGTTATGCAAATATTACAGAAATTATAATTATATAAAAATATATTAAATAATAAAACGTAAAGGTGATATTTTCGTTGAGCACAGTCTACTCTAAACATTCACAAATGTGACAGAAATGTACGCGCGACAGTCGGCTAGTAAAATTTTGAATTTATCTCCACTCTATATATTTTCCTACCAACGCTTCCAACTCTGAAGTTGGAATGATTCGTAGGAATATTTCGATTTTTTTTGGCGCAAAAGAACGACCATTGATGTTCTCTTGGTTCTACTAGAAGAAGTAGGAAGATTTCTGACACCAATAGAACGTACCTTACGTCAAGTCACACTGTCACACTTCGTTCCAATATGGCGGCAGAGGGCAAACATTAAATTGTCATATGTATTTCACATGTTAAGTGCTTGTGCTAAACTTTGATTTTTTGGCGATTTTTATAAATATTATAAAATATATCGATTCAGTAAGTATTAACAATAGTCATTTAGTTGTTTTAGGAAGCGTTTATCAACCAAAGAATTTTAAGACGTGAAAATTAGTTCGAACATTTAATTTTATCGAATGGATAAAACGCGAATAAAACGCAAATACAATATAAAGTTTTATCCATAATTAAAATTTTATCCAAAATAAATTCGGGCACTCAGCTGTTTCCGTGAACCTTCAAAACAGCTGATCTTGCTGCCCCGTGCGGTGTGAAGTTGCTACATTATTAAACGAAAATTTAAAATAAAAATAAATACCTTTATTAAAGCATATTTTGAAAATATAATACCTATTTAGAAGAACAGTTTCATGAAAAAGTAATTTGTAGACTAATATTTATAATTCTAGACAAATTTTAATTGTTAGAGATCAATGACCCCGCAACAACTCTAGAAAAACTAAAAGGTTTATTTCAGTTTATGAGATAAAATTTGTATTTGGAGTATAGAAGTTATAAATATTTCACTTCATTTCAGTATTAAAATACTCCCCTATCCTTTAATTAATACATTTCTTTCAAATTTCTACATCGTCAACTGCTTTGATAAAACTTATACGCTTCTAACTCCGGAAAGAGTAACGCTTTGTTGGTAACAAGATAATTGATTATATCCATTGGCAAAATATTCGTAAAATCCGATATATCCTACGAAAACTCACTTTCATCGCAATCATATAGGTCAGTATTACCAATAACTTGATTTTAGCTAAATAGCGAAGTTGCATATTAGGTGATAGCTTTTTGAAATATACAGATATTGTACAAACCACCTATTAAACTCGCACAATGACACACTAGAAAAATTTGTTGTTCGCACCATAATGTAAGACAAACTGAGATCAGATTTTGAATGAGCGCCAAGAAAGTTAATTGCCAATGAAATCATTTACAGGCTGGAGCAGCAAGATCAGTTGTTTCGAAGGTTACCGGAAACAACTGAGTGCCCGTCAGTGAACTCTATACAACTATGGAACGGAAACGATCATTGCTGGCATGGTACTTCAAATTTTTAGGTAACCCATACGTACGTGTAGATTTTTCCAGCGACCACAAAAATATTTTCACAAGTGTATTTTAATTGAATGGTTGATGTATTCACAAAACTATATTAATACGTATAAGATAAATTTAAACAAATATAATTTTCCATCCTTATCATAATCACTGGGAGAAAAATGTTAACTACATACTTATTAATGTTTTGGATTCATATATTTCTTATTAAAAAAATATTTTGAAAATCTAGAAAATAATAAAAAAAAGGTAAACTCATCATCAATTTGGCAATAGTCACGAAAGCCCGTAGAGAAACAACTTTTCAAATAATCTGTCAAATTATTTTCAATTTATTCTCACTCTCTTGTTATATTATTACTGATAATTATTTCTACATAAAAATTTTGTTTGAGAATGTCATGTATAGTTTATAGAGAAATAAATTATTTAATTATTCAATAATGCAAAAAATATTAAAGTAAAAGTCCTCATTCTGAAATATTTTGAAACCTCTGGAAAAGCGTGAGCTGTGCTCTGCGCATGCGTCAATTGGTGGAATCTGGTAGAATTGTGACAGTTCGCATGACCTGCCCCTTACAATGCTATAGGTATAGACTTTTCCATTCCATGGCCGTATTTGTTTGGGACTTTTTAAGTAACCTAGTAGGTTAATTCTGTTTAGTTGGCACGGTTTTAAATAACCCAGAACTGTTCCCGAACTGATCTATCTCACCCAGCTATTTTGCTGGGTTGGTGAGTTAAACCCGTGTTCATCTTTGTTTATGTATTGTTATCCCTTTCTAGACTGTTAGTTTCTGTTGATATTTGTGGTGGTATAGGTTATACACTAATTATTTGGTTTGGTTATTTATTTACATCACAAATTAAATAAGGTAAATAATTTATTTACTTTTATAACTTAATATCTACAATAAAAATATTACTACTGAAAACAAATATGGATTAGGAACAGTACCTGTGCACTGGTTGTAGTGCTTTTCTATCGCTCCCAGAAGTTGATAATCATATCTGCGATATATCGCAAATAGATAATTTAATATACCACAATGAAGAAGAAAGCAATCAAATCGTATTTATTTGAATTTACCGCTTTACATTTTCACCAACAGTAAAATAATCCACTGTTTATTTGGTACCAACATGGTTAGGTTTAAGATCAGTTTAGGGTTGTATCCAAAGATCCCAAACAAATACGGTCCATGTAGAATAGAGTTTACTGGCACACGTCCTCTATAAAGTTCGAAAATAGACCATTTCAAAAATTCAATGCGCATGTGCAAACTTTAGACAAAGATAACAAAAGTTAGTGCCGTATACCCATCTTTTCTTACGATATGAGAGGTGACAGTTCGACTATTTTTGTTGGTTAGTATTTGTTTCTTCATTGCAAAAGTAATTAATAATAGTAATTATGACGGGTACTATACGTTGCGTACCAGGTTATAATATTAATTGAAAAAAAAAACATTTGATTTCATTATTTTTCTCAAAATATGAACGGAAAAAAAGAGTGCATCACGTAGAATAAATAGAGAGTAATGGATACCAAAGAAATTGATAAAATATGTGAAAATTGAATTTATTTTAATTTTACTGGAAAGAAATTATCGCAAGATAAATATCCTAAATATTTTCCTGATGGTCGAATAATCTAAAATAAAAAATTAGGGTACTACATCAAATCTTATCATATTAACATAATTTATAAATGAATGAATATACTACATTTATTTCGATAATTTTTAATTTTCAGCATAAACATTTTACTTACTTTTTATTTAAATTCTTTTTGACATTTCTCGTACGCCGCCATTTAACGGCACTAAGTTTTTAGTTAAAAAAATAAACACGTAGAGGTCGCGTTTTGAAATAGTCTATTCAACGGTATCTCAAATAAATGACAGTGACAGCGGTGTTATTTGTTTATGGTTGTCATGCATAACTCATTATAGTCACTAGTGAGTATTAGGTCCCATTAAACAGTTGTAAGGAGCATAAATTGAGTCAATTATGGATAAAATTATTTATTATCTTAGGAAGAAAAATTTTTTTTTTGTAAATTTTTAATTTATTGGCCATGCCTACTACATGTGTAGCAGACACTGCCTTTTTACGCTTTCCCTGCAGACACGAATCATAATTTTTTAATTCATTTGAATGAATTAAGTAAGGAAAGAAGATAAAAGTGGATAGCAGCAATAAAAAGAGGCGATTTAATACAGAGTAAATTAAAATATCAAAGCCGCCTAGGTGGCCGAGCGAGTTGAGGCAGCATGTTTCGACAGTGCTCAAAGCGACCATCACCGCTCGGCTCCGGGGTAGTAGGTTCGATTCTCACTAGGGGCTTGGATGTTTGTGTGCGTTTTCATCATCTCATCTCCATTAATGCAACGAGAAATGTACCAGGATATAAAAAAATATAGCAAAAATTTACTCACCCCCACTACCTATCAATTGTAATAACTGTAAAATTTTAAATACAGTAAAGAATTATTGTTATTTTTTTTATTATTAAAATTAAAATATCAAAAAGTTTGCAGCAAACATTTTATATTCGGTAAATATATTAAGAATATGAAACAATAATTTGTATAAGTAAATAAATAAATAAATTTTTGGCACAAATTCGGAACGAATATATGTAATTAATAATTTTTATTTTCTCCAATATACCGAAGTCCAACCTCTGGATGCTCCGTCTCCATCATTAACAAATAAGAACGGTTACTATCCATATTGTATTCTACAAAATATTTATATTAAAGTTAAATTTCCCACATTACTAAATATGTATACCAATAGCTTAAATACTATCCATTTACATACGATCACGTAGGTTTACTGACAATTGTGTATTTCTTAACAGCAAAACAAGGAATGGACAATTTAGAGTCTCTAAAAGCAACTAATTAATTACAATGTTTACATTATAATATTAACATATTAATACAAAAATGTCCTATGGTGCGTCTATCTTCATAGTTAACTGCTATTTATGTTTGACATTTGCATGGCAACGTGGATTAGCGATATTTCTTTGTTTTCTAGTATTCGTTATTACTTTGTTTATTTGAGTGCGTGCCAGTCGTGATAATCCTATCCTATATCTCCGCCTCACAAATGCTAGAAGTTCTAAAGTTATCCCCACCACCAGACCCGAGGTTTCCCGACCACACAATGCAACCAGTGATAATGTGGGACGAATAGGTATAAGATGAAGAGTATTCTGAGCGTATGAATCATTTATTATAGGTCGCTACATAGTCGTACCTAAGTCGCATTTCGCCTATTGAAATATAGATGGTTTTACATTAACTTTGAAATTTGGTGATTAAATTATTTTTCTAACCATAAAAATATAAACAATTTGAAAAAAATTAAGTAAATAATATAAATAATAAACACGTTTCATAACTAATATTTTATTCATTTTAATAATAAATTTTCTTTTCTTAGTTGAACTGATTCATATAATAATACCAAGAAATGTTGGCGAAAAAATTCAAAGTGGGTGACGTCTGGCGGCAGATTTGTGAACTAGAGGAATAAGGAAACGTTGATAGCATACATTGAAACGTATGTAATTTTAAACAGGTTTAATTTATATTTGTTGTAATAGAAAGTGAGATATATAGTGTTTATTACATTTTCAGATTTAAATAATGATCATTAAATGTCGCAGACACTGCTCAGTGCCACAATGCAGTAATTACAAGTCAAAAAGTGTAAGTTTACATTACATCTCAAGTGACAAAATATGATCTTGAAATTTTCTTCCCATATAGTTTTGACGTCTCCAATCGGTTCAATTTTTTTCTTTTTTAAAACTGGATGGTAAAATTCATCTAATCTTATAGCCAAACTATACAGTATTTACCATTCTTTTTAACAAGTCTTCCCCTTATTTATTCCAAATCTGTACAACTTAATTTTTCCCATAAACAAATAAATTAATAGCATAATAATAATGATAACTTTTGTTGTAAAACAATAAATATAGTTTTTATTTTTACTAACCTGTTTATATGCAACAAAACTACAACAATATGTTTGCATTTGCCTCCCAATCCTGTTCTACAACTAAATTTTGCTTTCCAGTAATTTATATTATTTAATAAAATTTCAATTATATGGGGATCTCTACACAAATGACTCTTTTTTAAACAAGATCCCAATATTATACTTGATGCATTAACTATTATTCCACAAAGCAATACATGTCCTGCCTTAAAAATTACTTCGCCTTCCTTTGTAGGACGTGCAGAAGCAATATATTCAAAAATATCACCTCACTTTATGTTAATTTTTCCATATTAAATACTTTGCACTTTGAAATGCATATTACCAGCAATAAGGAATGAGAGAACTCTCCTTATTCCTCCGCCATCTTGCTACCGTCCGGCCTGCCACCTATAGTTCAGTTTTTTCGCCAATACATTAAATCTTAAGGTAATTTATAAAAAGCTAACTGATATTTATCACATTCTTCATTTCTAAAATTTTCTAAAGCTCATAGTCTTGAGTCCTTGATTTTAGCTGGAAATAATTTCTATACAGTTCAATTTTCTAAAATTACTTTCACGCTTCTTATACTGTTTTCTGCTCTTCATCATCAGTTATTGTTAGATAAACGACAAAGAAGTCCCTTTATTTACTTGATGCACAAAGTTTTCAATAAAAAAGACATTTATTACCAGAGAAAAAACACAAAATTGACTACTCAAAACAAAAACCTGTCAAATTCTACTTCAATTCTTTCTCTGTCAATAATAGAGTTTTCATATGATTATTACATTATATATTTATACTATATTATACAATTCGCTGTATATATTACGCAATAACTGTAACAACATACTGAGGAAGTCATTCATATTTGGAAAATAATATTGTACCTTTTATATCAGACAAAGGGTACGTTCCACTTGGCGACCACAACGCTCGCGACCACGACCGCGAATTTTCTTGTTCCACTTGCTTGTAAACGCCGCGGTCGGGAATGCAAGTGGAACGGCTTGTGGTCGTTGGTGAACAACAAGATGGTTGCTGCTGCCATTGGCGCGTTGATGTTGCGTAGAAATAGATAAAAAATTAAAAAATCTGATATGACTAACGTCATTACCTTCCGTCAATTCTATATAATTTATTCTGTCTTTTATAAAACATCTTTATAATATTTTATCTCTAAATACATTAAATATAAAGAAAAAATGCAGGCAAATCGTACAGAGAATAAAATATTCTTTGAAAATTATAATAACGTAAATTATTAAAAAATGATATTTAACTTCCGCGGGTGACCAAAATCTAATCAAATCTTCATAATATGATATAATAGAAATTGAAAAAACTGTCATCCGTGACGTTTTGAGGAACGACCGCGGCTTTAAGTGGAACGCATTTGAGAGCGTTGCGAGCGTCTTGGTCGCCAAGTGGAACGTACCCAAATAGATCTACACTCCGAAATTGATGACGTCAAAATCGAGCGGGAATTACAAAACTTGAAATATGTATCCGGTTTGTAAGTGTGGAAGGTTTAAGAAGTTTTGATCATAATACGGCCATAAAATCATTGCAGTTAAGATTCATTTGAACAATTCTTACATTTTATTTTCTAACAATATTTTTTACAGTTTTTATTCATTACATGACAATATTGTAATGTGCAGCGCCCGTCGTCGCTGCAGCGATGAGCGAGTGTCTATTTTTAGCGATGACGCAATAGCCACGGAGCGTCGTGCGTTGTCAACAGACCTGTCCGAACTTGTTTAATTACTCGGGTGACGTATTCTATTGTATTTGATGTTTTTATCTGGAATAGTGTTCTAGTAATTTCTCGAATACAAACACCGGAGTGTATAAGCCATGTTAGCGAAGGCATCGGTCAGAAGCGTCGTGAAACGAATAATTGGTGACATAAACAGATAGTCGGCAAGTGGTGAATATAAATAAATATAGTTATATAAATAAATGAGTTATATATTGTTTAAATAAATAATCTTAGTGTTTAAGTGGTTTATAATATTCTTAGTCTTAATTAGTGTTTAATATTTCTTAATCATAGTGTAAATTATATTTATTATCTTTTAATATCTATTTATCGTTATAATAAACTTTTATTTTAATTAATAATAATTGTCTAATATTTACACTTCACTCAAATAAATAAAAACGTTACAAAAGGTGTCAGGTGTTCGGGTTCATAAACTGTGAAGTGTTAATTAAAAATAAATAATATGGCGACTAAACAATTATAACTAAGTAAATTAAAAGTAAGTGATCTCAAGACCGAATTGGAAGAAAGAGGTTTGGACACAACAGGAAAGAAGTCAGCCCTTCAAGAGAGACAGAGAAGCATTAATCGATGCTGGTGAAAAACCTGATGATTACTTATTTGAAATTCAGTGTGACATTCGTAAACTTATAGAAGAAAGTTCTAGAAAATCAGAAGAAAGTTCTAGAACATTAAAAGCAGAATTGACAAAAACTTCTAGAACATTAAAACAGGAAATAGCAGAAAATTCTAGAACATTAAAAGAAGAATTGACAGAAAATTCTACAACATTAAAACAAAAAAATTCTAACAAAAATTTGGGGAAAGTTCTAGAAAATCAGAAGAAAGTTCCAAAACAATAAAAGAAGAATTATTGGAACATTAGAAGAAAAATTAATGGAAAGTTCTAGAAAACTGAAGAAGACTTGAAGAATTTAAAAGTTGACTATGACAAGAAGATTGAAGAATTACAAGAAAAGGTCAGTAGAATTACATTGTCGCCAATGCCATATTCCGATTTAGCGAAGGCAAATTTACAAGAAGAAAGGAAAGTAGTAAAACCTGAAACTACTACAAGAATGCATATCAAAACACCGAAATTTGATGTAAAGTCTTCGTGGCCTAACTATTTAAAACAATTTGAAGCGGCTGCGAAAGCACGTAACTGGACGTCTACAGAGAAGGCTACAGCGTTGACTGTCTCGTTGCGTGGGGAAGCCATCGACATCCTACAAACGCTGAAGGAAGAAGAACAAGAGGACTACGACCAACTAGTCAAGTGATTGGACATGCGGTATGGCAATGCGCACCTGGAGCAGGTGTACCAGATGCAATTGAGGAACCGCTATCAGAGTTCAAAAGAAAGCCTTCAAGAATTCGAAGTCGACGTAGCTCGTTTGGTTCGTCTCGCACATCCTCCAGCTCCTGACAGCGTTTTGGAGTGCCTGGCCACTCAAGCATTCATCTACGGAGTTCGAGGCAGCGAAACGCAGCAAGCACTGCGATTGGCCCGCTCAAAAACATTAATTGACGCGCTCTCATTTGCACTAGAACATGAAGCTGCCAAACAAGCTTCACGTAATCAATCTCGAGTGCGAAATATTGACGCCGAGAGAAAGGAAACACGGAAGATCTGGAAGAGAAAATGCGACGAATTGTAAATGAAGTGTTTGCCGGAAGAAAGAAACTCCTCTGTTGGTATAGCGGTAAACTGGGTTATCCGCAGAGACTTCGCAGAAAAAATGCAAAGAGAGACAGAATCGGTAAAAGAAGAAAAGGAGTCGGAAAACTAAGTCGGGTTGATGCAAAGGGGCAATCGTCGGCCCATAATCTAGTAGCTCCACAATCCATCAGTTATGTCGCATCCCTTCATGAATAGCTCTGTTGATAGAAGACCACTAAAAATGTTACTGGCTACGGGTGCGACGAAGACTATAATTAGACCCGACCTAGTAAAGAACACAGGCAAGACGCATCTTCAACCAACCATGTGGAGATTACGCACAGCAACGGGAGAACAAGGTACCACATGAGGAGAAATAGATATGACCATCACTATTGGAAACACATACTTTAAATATCGTGCGCTGGTAGCTGACGTTGAAGATGAATTAATACTCGGTATGGACGTAATGAAAAAGCACGGTATTAAACTTGACCTGAAGAATGGAGTAATGATGGTCAATGAAGAAGAACTTGTTTTAAACCCACGAGAAGACAAGGCTGTGCGCGTACTAACGGCCGAAGATGTTACCCTTCCAGAACGAAGTGAATCTATCGTGCAAGCACAATTAGATGGTAGTTTCTGTGAGGAGAATATTGTTGTGCTTGAGCCCAAGAATGATGATGTGAAGACTGGTACTGAAGTTGTTGTAGGAAAATTACTGATCAAAACAAATCAGCTAATACCAGTTCGAATAATGAACGTAAATTTTTATCCCGTTGTTTTTAGGAGAGGAACAATTGTAGGAGAATGCTTGGCAGTTTTCTCGATTATTCGAACTGTGAAGGCCAAGGGAAACATATCTCAGGAAGTTCTGGACACTTTAATTAACCATTTATCAACGTCCTTCCAAGAACTGGCCGCCGACCAGAGAACCAAGGCGAAGAAATTAATGGGAAGATTTCAAGATGTGTTCCAATTTGACAAGAAATCCAACGGAAGAACTAATGTGCTTCACCATAAAATAGACACCGTCGACGCAAGACCCATCCGCCAACCAGCAAGAAGGCTACTATTGGCGAAGCGTGAGAAAGCGAAAAGAATTATTGAGGACATGAAAAAGGAAGGTGTGAACGAACTTTGAAGCAGTCCATGGGCTTCACCAGTGGTGTTAGTGTAGAAGAAGGATGGCTCTACACGATTACCGTCAACTTAACAAAGTGACCAAGAAGGATAGCTACCCGCTACCTCGAATAGACGATACACTAGACACTGGCTGGCTGGAAGATTTTCTCTACTCTGGATCTAAAGAGCGGATACTGGCAAGTAGATTTGGATCCAAAAAATAAAAAAAAGACAGCCTTCATCATTGGTACCGGACTGTGGTAATTTACTGTAATGCCATTTGGGCTCTGCAATGCTCCTGCAACGTTTGAACGACTCATGGAAACAGTATTGGCTGACCATCATGGAAAACCTGTATAGTCTATCTCAATGACATTATTTTGGTAGGTAAAACATTCGAGGACCACATGAAGAATTTGGAGATTGCGGGAAGGCTAACCTGAAGCTCAGCCCCAAGAAGTGTCACCTGTTTCAAAGGGAAGTTCATTACCTTGGGCACGTGGTTTCGGATAAGGGTATTGCAGTTGACCCGGAAAAGATAAAGGCTGTGAGAGATTGGCCAGCACCTAAAAGCAAACATGAACTTAGAAGTTTTCTTGGTTTGTGTACCTATTATCGACGATATGTGCCTGGATTTGCCAACATAGCCAAGCCACTGACAAAGCTTACTGAAGAACATGCTTTGACAAGCGCACCTGTCCTCAGTTATCCTTTACCTGAAGGAGAGTTCATACTAGACACAGATGCCAGCAACGTGGGAATTAGTGGTATTCTTTCCCAGATACAAGACGGACATGAGAAGGTTATTGCCTATTTTAGTATGACCTTGTCAAAACCGGAGAGTAATTATTGTGTTATCAGAAAAGAACTCTTGGCAGTAGTAAAGTCCGTGGAACATTCTACAAATATTTGTATAGAAGGAATTTTTTTATTAGAAGTGACCATGCTGCATTAAAATGGCTGCTACATTTCAAGAATCCTGAACGTCAGGTGGCTAGATGGATTGAAAGACTACAGGAATACTATTTCAAAATCGAGCACAGGACAGGTACCAACCATCGTAATGCCGACGCATTGCCCAGAAGGCCATGCCAAGATAATTGCAAGCATTGTAGTCGACTAGAAGAGAAATTTTCCATCGTCGCCAGGACAACAGTAATCGACGATAATTGGCAGCCCGATGGACTACACGAGACCAAGAAAAAGGCCCGACTTTGAAAATTATACTAGAATGGAAAGCAGAGGAGAGAAAAACCAGTACGGGAAGATGTTGCACCGCACTCACCGAGTGTAAAATCGTACTGGGCGCAATGGGACTCCATGGTAATTGAGGATGGCTTGTTAAAGCGTGTGGTAGAAAATGCTGATGAAATTGAGAAGAGAACTCAGTTTGTTATTCCTAAGAGTAGAGTACCAGACGTGTTGAAAGAGATCCATGACGGATCTGGAGGCCATTTTGGAGTCATCAAAACGCTAGAAAGATTGCGCCAACGGTTTTACTGGGTTAACTTCACGTAAGATGATAAAGATTGGTGCAAGAAATGTGTAGTTTGCACTAGAAGTAACGGTCCGCATAAACGACGAAAAGCTCCAATGCGTCAATACAACGTTGAAAGTGACGAAATAAATAAATACATCGTGGTTGTCACGGACTACTTCACCAAGTGGGTTGAAGCGTATCCATTATCCAACCAGGAAGCCACCACTGTCGCTGAAACTTTAGTTAAAGAATGTATATGCCGATTCGGAGTACCACGTGAACTCCACTCCGACCAGGGAAGAAATTTTCAGTCTGCCGTTTTCCAAAACCTCTGTAAGATATTAGCAATTAATAAAACTAGAACAACTGCATTACATCCGCAGTCTGAGGGCATGGTTGAACGAATGAACAGACCGATCAACTGATATTTCTCGAAGGTAGTTTCCAACCACCAAAGAGACTGGGACCGACATCTCTATCTGTTCCTGATGGCTTATCGTTCATCCGTGCATTAAACAACAGGGCAAACTCCTGCGAACATCTTATTCGGGCGTGTGTTGCGCTAACCATGCGACTTGGTGTTCGGCAGTAAAAAGCAAAAATCTAAAGTTCTGAAAAGAACTGATTTAAAAATGCTCAAAAACGTTAACAAACAAAATCTCAGTCGGTATGTCGGTAAACCACAGATATAAAACAAATAGATTGCTAAACCCGTATGCTAGCTTTGTGATTTCATGGGCGGTTATAGCTGCCAAATTACGCTAACTGCGTTTTTTGCAGCACTACAGGGCAGTACATATTTTTCACTTTAATTACCAGTATGTACAAAATATTAAATAAATTGCACTCAAAAGTCAAAATCAACCAAAGTATTAAGCAACTTGCACCTAACTTTGAACCCGAACAAAATATGTTGTTTGCAAACAAACACAGGACAAACCAAACTTCCGAATTAACTGAACCTCAGACTAAACATAATTAGACGCCGCATTGCCTATACTGCGCAATGGTTTGTTGTAATGCCATTCCTTCCCTGGTGAGGGGTTAGGTGAGGATAGGAGGGAATGAGGCGTTTGTTTTGTACAGCGTGTTGCCTGCCTAGTTTGTTATTGGGCCCGTGCATCACGTGATCAAAAGCAGGCAACCCGCCAGCCTGGTGGACCAACAAATCGTTTCATTGCCTTTGATATCATTGTGCTTGGTTTGGTGGACGTTTTTTGATTTCTGTGCTTATTTTGTGATTTTTCAATCTAAAATTTGTGGTAGTTGAAGTTGTGTTATGGCTCAATTAAGTGAACATTATTATTCTCTGTCAGAGAATGTGAAAGAAAGATATTTGGAGAAAATATCGCTTATTGACAGCCAAGATCCATACTGTCTCGACATGGATACATTGACATCTCCAGAACATTTTCCAAAAACATTGTATCCTGATATAGTGGAGTATTTTGTATATAAAAAAAGTTATTATACATCGTGTGAATTTAAAGCGTTACAAAAGTTTGGAAGCATACAATATGTTCAGATGCGGTTGGATTCGATCAATTCAGAGCAAGAAAATTAATCGTTGTTAGAGGCAAGGTACGGTACTGTAAACAGTGGCGTAACTACCAGTGTGCAAGGTGTGCCAGGCACACGGGCCCCGCGTCCTTAGGGGCCCCGCAATAATTGAGATGTTTCAAAAAATTAAATATGTATTTCTGAACTTTAAAATTAATATATGCCACAGCTAGTACTGAATAATAATTTATTTATTTATTTTTTAAATAAAACATTCATTCCGCTTTATTATTAGTTCAATAAAAGAGGCGCTGCGTGCTGGATGTCATACTCTAGTAGCACTAGATGTCATTACTCGTACGTCGCACCATGACCAACTTCATAGAATTGCACTCTGCCGTTTAAAACCGTTGTTTGTTGTTTTCCATATAAAATTTTGTCTAATAATAAACGTAGTGCAATTCAGTGCTTCTTTTATAATTTCGAGCGGAACAGTCTACAATATACTAGATAGACAGATATACGATCAGGTATATAACAGCATATTTACTATTTACTTCAAAATTGGTAGATTTTGATTTTGAATATTTTTTTTAGAATTTGTAATCATGGCTGAACGACATTATGCAAGTGGTGCAACAAAACGAAAATTAAAAAAACAGAAAGAAGAACAAATAAAAAAACATCCGAAAATATTGGAATATTTTAGTAAAGCGTCTACATCTAATAGTAAGAGTACTGATAACGAATATTCTGCATTCGAATTTGAAACAAAAAATATGGTATAGAAAAAACAGAAGAGAAGCGTACAGTTGAAGTTGAAAATAATGAAGATACTAACAAATGTGAAGAATATGACTTAAACCCGAAAGATAAAGCAAATTTTCTATTGCCACCTAATTCGGATGATAAACAAATAATAATCGCATGTGGTTCGCATCAGCCAAAAGGACCTTTTCCTCGAAATAACAGGGGTAGAAGTTTTTCAGCATCGTATTATACAACTGTATCTAAAGCTGGAATACATATTCAAAGAGATTGGTTGTGCTATTCGGCTATAAAAGACTATGTGTACTGTCAACCATGTTGGCTATTTTCAACGAGGCAAGATAACTCTTGGGTTACTGGGTTAAATGATTGGCGACATCTGTCTTATTTAATTGATCGCCATGAATCTGCAGATGATCATCTTAAAAGCTGCGTTATTTACAGACAATGGTATTTTAAAAAAACCATATCAGACGAAATGGATGGGCAAATAAAAATTGCGGCGTCATTTTGGAGAAATGTACTTCATCGCATAATAAACATCACGTTAACTTTAGCTATGGCTAATTTACGATTTAGAGGACATGATGAAACAAAAATGAGTAATAATAGAGGAAATTTTCTATGAATTGTAGATTTGTTAGCCAAATATGATAATACGTTAAATACCTTAGTCCAAAAGTTCAAAATGAAGTTATTTTATTACTATCAAATACTTTAGAAAATGATATAGTAAAAGAAATTAAAGCAGCTCCATTTTATTCTTTGATACTTGACACTACTCAAGATATATCGAAAATTGACCAATTAAGTTTCATTGTTAGATATGTAACACTGAAACACAATGACAAAAACAGACCATTTCAACTGAATATCAAGGAATCATTTTTAGGATTCTATGAAGTGAAGAATCAATCTGCGGCTGGTTTGACAGATTTGATAATTAAATTGTTAACAGAAAAATATGAATTAACTTTTGAAAAATTGCGGGGGCAAAGTTATGATGGAGCGGCATGTATGAGTGGCGTGTATTCAGGTGTACAAACCAGAATAAAAGCATTGCAACCGAAAGCAAGATTTATTCACTGTGCTGCTCATAATTTGAACTTAGTTTTAAATGACGCTTTTTCCGAAATAACAGACGTAAAAAAATTTTTTACTACCGTTGAATCTCTTTACTTATTTTTTAGTCGTAGCATAAAAGGATGGGATTTATTAAGTAATGATGATGATGATGACCAACCTGACTCTAAAGTCAGAAAATCTTTAAAAAAATTATGCCCTACAAGATGGTCTTCCAGGCACGACTGTCTCGAAGCTATCAGATTTAATTACAAAAATGTTATGAAAGTATTATCTATCATAATTTTAAAAAGTGCGAAGAAGGATGAACGAGATGAAGCGATATCGTTGAGGAAAAAAATTGAACGTTTTGAATTTATACTACTGTTAGTAGTTTTATTCGAAATATTACAAAAGTCTAACGCAGCATCTAAATTTTTGCAATCTTCGCAAGTTGATTTACATAAAGCTTCTGAACTTTTAGAAAACTTATATGAATTTTTACAGAATTCTCGAAACGACTTCAAGACGTTTTATGACAGAGCAACTGAAATTTGTAAATCTTGGGGTACAGTGGCATATTTCGACGAAAAGAGAAAACCAAAAATTAGAAAATTTTTTGATGAACTTTCTGTCGATCATGTAATAGAATCAGCTGAAGAAAACTTTAAAATTACTGTTTTCCTACCTGTTATCGACATTGCGTCATCTCAAATTAAAAATAGGTTTAGAAACATGGAAGAGATTTCGAAGAAAATTTCAATTTTACAGCCAAATGTTTTGCTTTCTTCTTCTGACGATCAAATTTGCGAACAATGTAAACTATTAACTGAATTCTATGATGATTTCAGTGAAAATCTTGGAAAGCAATTAGTTTCATTAAAATTTTGTTTAAAGAATGAATTATCTAAAATCGAAAACATTACTACTTTTGCTGAATTCGTAATAATAAAAAATTCTGAGTTAGCATCTAGTTTCCCGGAAATATGTACTGCATTTTATTTGTTTTTGACTTTACCTGTAACAACATCTTCATGTGAAAGGACATTTTCCAAATTAAAAATTATCTAAGGAGTACAATAGCGCAAGAACGCTTAAAAGGTTTAGCGTTATTATCTATTGAAAAAGAACGGGCTAAAAATTTAGATATTTCTACTATAATTAGTGTCTTTGCAGAACAAAAAGTTCGAAAGAAACAATTTTAGTTCAGCAATTTTTCTTTATCTATGTATAATATAGAATTATTAGTTTTTTTAAATGTTTGTTTTTGTTATTAGTTGTATAATTAATATTATTTAAAAACATTCTTTTTATACATTGTTTACATGGTAAATAAATACGAGTGAGTACATATTTAAAAACCCTCTTCTTTTATTTTTTGTATATTTAACTAGTAACCAAATAAATTAAATTTAAATTACTAACTATTTGCTATGTATGATAAATAAGGCCACATAAATAATAATACACTTTAGATACATAGGGCCAAGTGGCGTAGCTTTTGGGAAGGGGGGGGGGTATTTACGGGTTTAAACCCCTCCCCCTCCCGCCGAAATTTTCGGAAAGTTTCAAAAATTAGGTATACTGTTGCAATCCGTCAAATATATTCTCTTTTCCTCGCTCTTTCCTAAAACGTTCTGTGATCTGACAATTTATTTTTGTACACGAAAGGGAAAAAACATGCATTTGTACATCCCTTGAAAAAATGTTACTTTCAATTATAAGGCATTTGACCTTGAACGAAAAAAAAATTTCGTCTGCGGCGCATTTTAACAGACCCCCCCCCCCCATAGGGCCCCATACAAATTGTTTGCACACGGGCCCCGTTTATCCTAGTTACGCCACTGACTGTAAAAGTTCTTTTACTTAAAATATAGTGATTAAAACATAACTATACAAAGATGTTGGCAATAGTTCAATAGTAACTTAATACGTAATTCTCAATGTCTGTCTGTTAGAATGTAAGCTCATTATTTTTTGTAATTTTGTATAATTATCCTGTATGTATTGTACATACATAGTTCTATATATTATAATAATAAACATAACTATACAAATTTATAAATGATTTCAGGTACTACATTCCCAAAGAGTGACAAGCAAACCACTTACGGCTTGGATGATATGTGAAAAAAATGGAGAAATTATAAGTGCACATTGTGATTGTGTTGCTGGGCTGGCAGAAACATGCTCCCATGTAGCTGCAATAGCATTCAATATTGACGATGCTGTCCGCAATATTGAAGAAGTCTCTGTGACAGGTTCAGAAGCGTACTGGGCTGCACCATCTACTAGCGCTGGAGTAATGTCAAAAGCAAAAAATATAAAATTTTATTCGAAGAGCGAGCAACCTGACGAGGAGAGCACGGAACTTGAAATCCCTGTATTAGAAGGTGTGGAAATGAATCAATTTGTAGAAAAATTGAAGGAAATTGGTAGCTCTACTCTTCATTTCGCTGTTGAACCATTCGCATCTGAAATGTCAGGAAAAGAAAAAGAAATTGTTACATATTCTGATCTTTACAAGACAGAATATATTTCGAAAAGTTTGGAATATTTACAAAAATTATCTGTAGATATTGACATTAATATCAAGAAAGAAGATTGTGTGAATATTGAAGCAGTCACGAGAAAACAAAGTAAATCTACTAAATGGTTTGCGTATCGTGCTGGAAGAATTACAGCTTCCAATTTTAAAGCGGTATGTAGAAATCAATTGAAAAGCCATCTGTTAGTTTAATAAAGAAGATTTGTTATCCAAAAAAATATGTGTTTACTTCAAAATACACTATTTACGGATGTGAGCACGAAAAAACTACTTTAGATAATTATAAAAAAAATATGTTTACAAAACATATAAATTTTAAAACAAATGCAGTCGGCTTGTTGGTAAATCCAGATTACCCATATTTTAAAGCTTCTCCAGATGCTTTTGTTTCTTGCGACTGTTGCGGAGATGGCTGTGTGGAAATTAAATGCCCGTATTACGCCAGAGATACTCATTTTGAAGACTTGGCAGAATCCTCAAAATTTTGCTTAAAGAAGGAAGGTAAACTGACGCTTGACACAAATCATTCGTATTTTTATCAAGTGCAAATGCAGCTCGCTGTTTCACAAAGAAAATTTTGTGATTTCGTTGTTTGGAGTAAACAGGAAATGTTCCAAGAAAGAATTATTTTAAATAAGAATTTTTGGGACGCAGAAAGTCATAAAGCCAGGAAATTTTTCTACAATATTATCATGCCGGAGCTTCTGGGGAGATATTTTACTTCATCTTCAAACCAAACCCAAAAAGAAGAGGAAAATTTGTGTATTTGTAAGAAGCCAGATGACGGAACACCCATGATATGTTGTGATAGTGTAAATTGTAAAATTAAATGGTATCATATGAGATGTATTCAAATGGCTACAATTCCTGAGGAAACCTGGTTTTGCAACAATCGTACTGCAGATGAAGCTTAGGTAAGGAAATATAAAATTTTATAAAATAATATTATTTTCATTATCATTTATTATAGAAAACAAAAACATGGTGAACACAATCCAGCTGTTCAATTGATACACAAGGAAAAGTAAAATTAAATAAAGGTAAATAACAAAAGATAATGAAGCATCTAAAATTAAAATATAATTGGTGGACATAAATTTGTTAGAGCACAGCAAATAGTGACAATTTTATCTAATTTAATAATGTCTTCATTATTATCATTCTTTATAATTTGTATTGGTAATTTGTGTGATAAAATTGTGAATTTTTGTTTTAGTAAACCTGTGACACGTTCAACATGTATTCTGACGTTTGCAATTTTCCTTGTACTTTCTACTGCTGGAGACTGCAATTGTTTCTGCCCTTTGAGAAAGTCTGGTGTAATAATTTTGGCCATTTGTAACTCTACTGCCTCTGGAATTAAGAAGCCCCTATCCGCCAAAATGACGTCTCCAGGCTGTAAATAATTCAGTAAACCTGAGGTTTCAGTTCAGTCATATATTTATCACTGGCCCTTCCACCATAAGGCTCTGAGATGAAGGATATAACTCCACGAGGAGTAACACCAATCAGAAATTTTACGGTATTGTGATGCTTATAAGATGACCAAGTTTGACTGGATGCACATAAGTTACTTGATTTTTCAGTGTATATTTCAAAACAGTCTATTATTATGGTAATTTTATTTCCAAAATTTTCTTTAAAACTGTCTGGCATAGTTGTATATAATATTTCTCTACTTGGCCATATTATACAGTTTTTAAATCTAATGTAGAATACATTTAGAACTTTGTAAAATATTCTACTAGCTGTAGTCCTATGAAAATTAAATCTATAGCCTAAATCGGTAAATAATAAATGTAATCGTAGTTTCATCAGAAATAATAAGCATTGTTGAAATTTTGTAATGGAAGGAATGTCAGTTATATAAGGTTCTACAAGTTACATATTTAAAGATGGAATCCAATCAGGATTGTCTTTGTCTTCCAAAGCAGCTGGGCTTCCTTTAATTTAGCAATAATTTTATTATTTCTTTATTATCTACGTTATTTAAGTACCACAGACTAAATGACTAAATTCTGGTTAAATATATCTTTTATTTAGTTTAAACAACCCACTTTTATCCCGTAATAACCTAATTTTTGATCTTTCTGTTTACGTTTACAACTGGCTAAATTCATTTACTTTAAGCAGATATCAATTTCAATTTACCATAATATTTAATGATAGGCTTCCATAGAAAAAAATACCTGTAATAAAGTGTCTAGAACATATGCGACCGTATTTGCTTTCTGTAAGATAGCTGCGCTTAACCGCTATTATCCACTTTTTTCTTCGTTCTACAGCTAGATGACTGATTTTTCCTCTACAATCTTTCTCAGATGGGAACCTATAAAACGACAACCCATCACCAGTACCACTTTTTTTTCGAACAACCAACTACAGCACAAAATTGAGGCATATTTGTTGATATTCTTTACGATTCTTATATGTCAGTGTGGTTTGTTGGTCCACCAGGCTGCCATTTTTAAATATCCGTGACGTCACAAGATTCGAATGTGATTTTGTAAGGTTAGGTGCGGTGAAGTTTACGTTTTGTGTATATTTTGTATTTAAACTGTAAATGATTCAGCATGGTTCATTATTGTTTAATATGTGATGAAACATCAAATGTCAAAAAGCTCCATAGAAGCTTTAATCGGTAAGTTTTCCTATAAATATAGATCTGTTAATTACTACAAAAGATTGTGTAGGTTGCCAAAGGATACAGATAAAAAAGAGGAATGGTTGAATATAATACATCAACAAGGCATTATTTTGAAACGGGTCCCGTCGAAATATTCTTTAGTCTGTTCTCAGCATTTTGAAGAGTCTTGTTTCCTTGGTAATCGACTAAAAAAGATGCGGTTCCAACTATCTTCGATTTACCAAATATTTCTTCAATAAGGAAACAAATACAGAATAAGTAAGTACAAATTTAAATTAACATTCGAAAATAAATGAAACAAAATAAATGTTATCAGAATGAAGACCCAGGAGACAAAAGTTTCGACCGATATTTTCCCTGTTGCTTCAACAACTAGGTGTGTAAACTTGCAATTATTTTTGATTAGAATGAAATTTGATAAATTGTTTATACATGTAGGACTGCAATCGAATCTACTATTGAACCAGCAATAGATTTGGATGTAGTAGACAGGTAAATCTCTGAAAGACATTATTATTAAATTAATATAGAAAAAATTAATGTTAATATGTATTTTAGGATTTCTGCGGAAAATATTTCCTACGATATCGAAGTTTTTGCAGCAGTAGAACAAAGGTAATATTTTTAAAAATCTAACAAATAAATAAAAAAATAAAAATGGTATGTGTAGATGTTTATTATTGAATTCTATTGTAGTTCACCTCGTGAAATGGACTGTTCTCCATCGACAAGAGCAAATAAATCTAATAGTAACCATTCATCTTTTTTGATATCAGCAAGACATTTGATGATAAAAAGGTACAAATATTGTGAAACAGGGAAAATGTGTTTTGTCAAGTTTTTTTTTTTTTAGATTAAAAGATGATCAAGATGATGTTTCTCCAAAATCAAGCATTAGTGCTATTAGTGGAATCACATTATTATCAGGAGAAAAGGAACATTTCGAAGGGAGGTAATTTGATATAAAAATAATATACATTACATTTTCTTAAATTGTTAAAATTTGCAGACTGCAGGCAGGAAGTTCTGTAAGCTCAACGACTAACTGCTTCTGAATCTAGAATGGAAATGGAAAAAATAAAGGTTGCAAAAGAAAAATGGTAAGTGAAGTTTTCATTAACATTCAGACTTATGCCTTTTTACACTGCTGACGCTTAAATTTTAAGTGTTCCTTAAATTGGCAATATCGTATCGAAACTAAACGTCAAATGAGTAATTGAATATTGCTTTCAAAATTTTGATTTGCATTTTGTTAAAGTCAAGCTCAAAATTTAAGTGCTAGTGGTGCAACTGGGCATTAATAAATTACCAAAAACAAAGTATTTTGTTTTACATTTACATAAATGTTATTTTTCATCTGTATTGCAGTTTACAACGTAAAATGGAATGTTCTCCGTCTTTAAAAACAAAGGACACTAATTCCAATAGCAGCAATTCATCTCCTTTAATATCCGCGAGACATTTGATGAAAAAGTACAAATATCGTAAAAAATACTAAACATCAACTTTTATCTATATTTTTTTAGATTAAAACACGATAATGAATCACCAAAATCAAGCATTACTGCTATTAGTAGAATCACATTATTGTCAGGAGATAAAAGAAATGAGGGAGAAAAGTATTTATATTTATATGTATATAAACATTTGTATGTTGTTAAATTATTGTTAAAATTTTCAGATCACAGTTAAGTAGATCTTTAAGTTCAACGACTGTAACTACATCTGAAGCTAGGATGGAAATGAAAAAAATACTGGTTACAAAGAAGAGAAGGTAAAATTACAAAATAATACCTTTATACATGACTAATATTTGTTTTACAGAAATAAACGTTATCTTAAACCTAGGTATATCGGAGATTGTCTATCAGATGATTTAGAAACGCCGAGAAAGAGAAGAAGAAATTGGCAAGTAGCTAAACAGCAAATTATAAATCAAAGAAGGAAAATAAAATATTTGAACCAAAAAAAAGACGCTTAGAAAATCGGATCACCAATTTTAACATGTTGATGAAGGAATTAAGAGAGAAGCAAAATCTTTCAGAAAATGCAGAATCTGTTGTTAGGGTATTTTGTTTATTATATTTTCATTTATGAATATTAATATTTCCTATGTTTTATTTCAGGCCTCACTGTCTGATTCTGGAAGAGAATTATTTGAAAGAATGTTACGTGGTTCCAAACAGCGAAAATTTTCCCCAGAACTTCGAGGTTTCGCCATTACGTTACACTTTTATTCAGCTAAGGCATACAACTATGTTCGGGAAAAATTTAACAAATGTTTGCCACACCCTTCAACCTAACTAAATGGTTCCAATCTATAAATGGTGAACCGGGATTTACTCAGGAAGCTTTGGGGGCTTTAAAATTAAAAGCTAAAGAAGCAGAAGCGAGAAACAGTAAAGTGTACTGTAATTTAGTTATGGATGAAATGTATATTAGGACACAGGAAATCTGGACTAGTAAAGGTTACAAGGGGCGTGTAAATATTGGAACATCACTTTCGGATGAAGCTGAATTAGCTACACAGGCATTAGTTTTCATGGTTGTAGCTGTTAATTCCAATTGGAAAATACCAGTAGGTTACTTTTTAATTAATTCCTTAGGAGGCATTGAAAAGGCAAATCTTGTAAACCAATGTTTGAAATTTATTAGCCAGTGTGACGTGGAAATAATATCTGTCACTTTCGATGGTGCTCCTAGTAATATCACAATGATGAAACAGTTAAGTTCGTCCACAGAGCCTTCATCCAATTTAAGAACACACTTTTTACATCCATTTACAAATAAACCTGTATATTTTTTGTTAGACGCTTGCCATATGCTAAAGCTTTTAAGAAACTGTTTAGCTTCTATTAAAGAAATACATCATGATGATGGAGGAGTTATAAAATGGGATTTTTTAAAAAGTTTGTGTGACTTGCAGGAGAAAGAAGGTTTACACAGTGGCACATAGCGATGAAAAGATGCGAGTGAAAATAGCAGCACATACTTTGAGTAAGAGCGTTGCAGATGCTTTAACATATTTAAGCAAAGACTTGCAACTTGAACAAATTTATTGGAAGTGACGAGACAATAAAATTTTGCATTTTAGTCAATGCTTTATTCGACATTTTCAATAGTAGAAATTATTTATGTACATATCAATATAAAAAACCGTTAGAAGTAGCTACGTGGGAGTGTATAAATGAAAAATTTGAAGAAATAAAAATTTATTTTTCTAAATTGAAGATCAATGCGAGGGGGTAATCACCAAGGTAATTTGGTGTACAAAATTTTGGTAATGTTGGTAATGTCTTGGTAATGTTGGTAATTTCTGGTAATGTCTCGGTAATGTTTTGGTAATGTTGGTAATTTCTGGTAATGTTGGTAATTTCTTGTTAATCTTTCAAATTTTTGTGGTGCCTAATGTGTGTTACGGCGTAAATAATTGTGAAATAAGACAAATTCATAATATGTATTTGATGTTTGAATGTAATAGACTTGGTTGTAGATGTCACATAAAACTTTTCAGCTCTGTGTAAATAATTGTAAATTATTACTTTTACTACCGTGTTTAAGTAAAAATTATTCTTATTGCTACAGCCCGCTATAACCGTTTAAAAAATTACAATTACATAATGAATGATTCATAAATTTGCAAGTGGTATTAAAATCAGTAAATGCAAGATTACTATTATTTACATCTCTTATTTTCAATTTTAATATTGTTAAAACTCTTTTATTGTGTTCTGTGATGTAAAAACTGAAGCTTAGTTTTCATATTCTTGCCACTTGTTATTAACTAAAATATTATATTATTTGTTTTATTATATGTATCTGCAAAATTTTATTATTTATATATTGTCATTCCTTAATTAATTAATAATACACTTTAATTATAAATACGTTTTACGTTTAAGATTTTATAATGCATTCTTATATTTATAGCGCATGTTCCACAAACATCTCGCGCTGTTAGGTGAGCGCTATACTCTGGACGGCGAACAGATTCGGTAATTAAATTAATGGGCAGGGCCTAACTAGCGCAGTACAGTGCACGCAGAAGTCAGCTTTACACGTTACAAATTAAGAAATATGAAACCATTCTGTTTGTATTTGAAATGAAGTTAATGTACAAATTAAAGACGAAATTGAAATTATATACTACTATTCTTATGGGAAGGCAGACTATTTATACACAAAATTCAGAGATTTCACAGAGATAGGTTAGAACACAAATACCAAACCAAACGTAATGGCGGACTCAGTGCAGATTCCGCTATGACCGATCTCAGCAATCGTATTCATGCAGCTGTGTAAAAACGGGTTACCAATAGCAATGTTCTATTTTAATTTAGCGCTCGTTAGAGGGGGGAGTTTCTTCCGAATCTGTTCGCCGTCCAGAGTATAGTAGTGACATCGCGTTCTCTTATGGTAGTGCAATATCCCAATACCGAGTAACAGAGCTTGTGTTAGAATTCACGCTTACGTACCTATGCAAGACAGTTGTAAAATTTTAGCGATTTTTAAAGTGTATTAATATCGAGTTATTTTTGTACATTATAAATATTATACGTATTATCGTGCAAATTCTTCGTGTGTTGTAATATTATTTCTTTATCACTGGTCAATCTTAATTATTACAATATGCTTTTCGTTTTTATAGTAATAATTTTTTACGGGATCCTTAATATTTATTATAAAAGTAATACGAGTATTCATAATTTTGGAATTGTGTCGATAATTTATCAAGTAATTTATAGTAATGTCAGTAATGTTAATTTTTTGGAAATGTTTTTAATATTTCAGTAGGTTATAAATATGGTAGTTGCTTGATAAATGCTTTTTCGTGTAGAAACAATCACTGAAGAGCAGGTTAGGGTGCATGCTTCCCCTTCATTGTTAAGTATGTCAATTTTCAGGAAATCAATATGAATCTTCATATATGTACACATATGTTGGAAATAATAATGTCATAAAATCTTGATAACACATCGATAATGTAATAATATATTAATAATGTCTTGGTAATATGTTGGTAATGTTTTAGTAATGTGTCGGTAATGTTGGTAATTTTTCGGTAATGTTGGTAATGTTTCGATAATGTTGGCAATTTTTTGGTAATGGTAATTTAGTGTACACAATTTTTGGTAGTGATTACCGGCTCAAGATCAATGGCAGGCCAATTCTTGAAAGTCAAAGGAAAACCGGATTCTTGGGTTTTCTGATAAATATATCAAGTATCACAGAAATATATAAAAAAATTATTCTTGAACTCAAATTTTTGTTACTGTATAAATTCAGTCAAGATCATTTAGAAATCTTTTTAGTGCGATTCGTAGTAAAGGAGGATATAATAACAATCCTAACGCACTACAATTCGAAAGTGCATATAAGCGCCTGCTTGTACACGCAGATATCAAGGGTTCATCAAGTGCAAATTGTATTGCTATGGATTCTACGTCTATTTTGCACATACCCAGTAATAGCATTAATAAAATTCCTACTGGTGAAGATTTGACTGAAAGCTCCGAATTTCATCAAATAATTCAAGAAACTGACCATGATTATACAGCGTCACAAATCTGGCAATTAACTGTTTATCAAAACGATGTAATTAATTATATGGCAGGATTTGTTTAAAGAAGTGTATATCTTGTCATGATTGCTTGTCGTTTTTAGAAGGAGAAATAGCGTTATCTGCGTTGCAAAAAAGGAAAACATACGGGTGTTTGGTGAATGCGTCTCATTTTGTAACTACAGTGCCAGACAGGTGAAAAATGCTATAGGCTTGCAGAACATTCGGAATATTTTAAGAAAAACAATATTATTTTATATCTAATTACACAAACTTTAAATATATTACCAAATTTCATACTAGAATCAATTACTTTACAACATTTATTTCAAGATAAAACAAATTTTACATCATTATTTTAATTTACGCATCCATCACACTGTAGCTAGTGCCAATTTATTAAGACAAAAAGAAAAAATTCGACAAATTAACAAAAACAATACATTTTAAAAATCAATAAATGTTTTTATAAATAGTTCCTCAGTCCTTATAAGGATAAGGAGGCGTGGAAAACTATCAATCTTGTATTATTTATTCTATCCATTCAATAAAAAATATGTGTGTATTATTTAATCTATCCATTTATTAATTCACATAACTCTTTCGTTTATATTTCAATTAATCTTAAATTTCTATGTTCAACTATTTTTTTCAAAAATGAATTTTGTGTTGCTCAATGCTTCGTTTTTCAAAACAATAAAAATAACACTTTATCTACATACTAATACTATAACTATAATTCTTTTTTAAACCAAAATCGCTTAATAGACCATATTATTAACTATAGCGCCTCTGCCGGCAGATTTATGAAATGAAAAAAGCGTGCCAGGGTGACAAACTATTTTTTAATTTTTCCAATTAAGTTGGCAATACTAACTTATTTTCTCTATACTTTTCTTAGGAAAAATAGGAAAAGATATTCCTTTTTAATTAATGGATTCAAATCACAATCCGGAAAGCAACAATAGTAAACAGGCATAATTAAAAAAAATATATTTCGCACTTTACAAAAGAATCACAACAACAAAACATTAGTTTGGGGTTATCTGTCAGCGACAGAAGAGTAAACAGGCGCTTAAAATTTTTAAATTTTAATGTTTATTTTATTGATTATTTATATATTATAAGGGCAGAATCCAGTAGTTAAACATGAAATGAAACTTGCAAGAAAAAAATTATCGTTAATTTACGTCTACGTAAAATAATATTTTGCTTTAAAAATACAATTTTTCAACATTGGTTTCATTTTCGCAGTACTTCCAAGCACAGAACACTAACACTAGCATATGATTGGTGCATTCTGAGCATGCGCATTGAGATAGTAATATGGTCTATAGGTTATTAAATGACAGCTGCTGTCACTTTCAAATTGTTGAAAATGCAACCCGCATTTCATGAACGCCGCTAGCTAGCTTGACACGCTCATTTAAGTTACTACTCCACAACAAATGCGGCGGAGGACTGAACACAGCAACGTGCGATCGATGTGAGAAGTTCATATTCTGATTGGTTATCAGTTTAAAAAGAGTGGCGCGAGTGATGCGTGTGCAATTAGCGTAGTTTTCTCTATGAAATCACAATATCTGACGCCATTTTCATAAACTTTAGCTATCTATTTATTTTTAGTATGTTCCGTAAATAAATCAGACTAATCGTAATCGGTGATTTCGGTGAGTAGTTGGTTACTGAAAGTGGTGAGTATTTTCGGAACAGCTTGACATTCAAGTTCCGTCAGAAAAGCATTCATGATTCCCAACAATATAAGACAAATATATTAGCAATTTTTATTTAAATAATTTAAACATAGTCACGAATTTTCGATATCACAACCTCACAAAGCAAACAAACTTAAAATCATCTTCAAACAGCACCAATACCATTTGTCAAATTGATGTAAATTGCAAATAACCGAAGTCATCGTGCTTTGAGCGTGATGAGTTTGGTGACTAACCAGACTCACCAATTTCAGGTCATCGCGTTCCATAAATCAAATCTTTTCAGGAATTGAATATTTACGGAACGGAAAAACACAAATTGGTGACTTTCGGGTATTTACGGAACATACTATAAATGAGTACATATCACTTCCCATACTTCGTATAACTCATACTTCTCATAAGTCATACTACGACGACAGCCGAATACGCTTCGTTTTCTATCGGAAAAATATTTGACATCAACTCAACAATAAACTGTAAATTTATTTAGGAAATTTAAATTTCTTTTACCATTTATATAAAGTTTTATAGTTTATAGGGTGCGGTCCGAATCACGCTTTGAGTACCGACAGCGCGCTAACAGCTGGTCCGAATCATGCTTACAACGCTCAAAGTTTGCGCTGTGAGGTGTATGACGTCAGAGGTGACGTCATAATCTCATGCTAACAGTGCTCATGCCCAAGAGGATAGGCAGTATAAGCGCTGTACGTACGTTTGATGTTGTTTACGCCAGTGCTTGCTGAAATAATGAAATTATGTGTTAAGATGAAGTTGTTAACGCAGTAAAGGTTTTTTTAGAGGAAACTAATGAATTGTACGAGGTTAAACTCACAAATGACAAGCAAGAAATAAGAACGCTTACGAACGGTCCGAATCGTTATCGCCTTCACAGTCGTCAGCGCGCTTATTCAATTCGGACCAGCTGTGAGCAGTCTGAGCACTGTAAGCTATGATAGCATGATTCGGACCGCACCCTAAAATTTTATGCACGGTGACAGATCTTCAACCTTAAATATAAAATTAACAATATGATGATATGGATATGGGCCCCTATTCTAATTCATTTTATCAACTTGATATGATAAACCTTGATAAACGCATCTTGCTATCCACTAGCGGATTTTTCAGGAAAGTATCATATGACGTCATGAATGACGTAAAGGTCTCGCTACGGTCGATGGTCGATGTCTTGTTATTCTCATAACAAGTTGTTATCTGCGTTTGACGTTTGGTTTTGAGAACAGTTTTAGATTAATATTCTTAAGATTTCAAAATATTTGCGCTGTAACAGATATGTAAATAAGTTGAAACATTATTTAAGTATATAAATGTTATTTTCTTTTACATATAAAGTATATTTGCATTATAGAATATAGTAAAAAAGATCCTAAATATAACTTTTTGTGAACCGAAGTTTTTAATCAATGTTTTTGTTTACATTTAATTAGTTGTAATTATGCAAAAGTAATAGAAGTTTTGTTCTTTCTTTTCAATTGTAAAATATATGTTTTTCAGAAAATGGCTTTTCTAATTGCACAAGTTATGACTATTGAAGCAATCGAAATACAAAAAAGTCTATTTGTTGTTGCGATTAGCCCACAAATGGATAGCGGACGATATAGTAATCGTATACAGGTATATTTTTGCGTGCCATGGTTACTTGTTCTACTGCGACATCCAGACGACAATCGTGAAGTACACTTGAATAATACTTAAAAAGGACACATTGTTGTGTGGAAAGGTGCATTGGAGTATTAAAAGAATCATTTCGTTCCTTATTGAGAGACAGGGCCCTTCATTACTCTCTAGCAAATGCAGGCAGAATAGTTTTAGCATGTACTTCACATTTCCATGAATTACCGCGATGATTATCTACCATTTCTATATGACGACATAGATTTGGATGTGCCAGCAGCTGAACCAACTGCGCAAGATGCTGTTCCGACAGCTGGAGAGCTGGATCAAGCTAATCGCCGGCAATATATAAATGAATTTTTTAAATATTTAAATAATAACATGAACAGGTCGTTTTTATGTGCATTTTTAATTTGTATCTAATGTTTGTACAGATGTATATGTGTTATATTTGGGTTTATATTATTTAAGTTTCAAAAAATGTATGCTCTATTTGTATATTTAAGCTTATATTGAGCAATTCTCAACAGTTGTTCGACTTATTTGTATATTTGGGTTTATATTATATAAATGTCAACCGGTTTGTATGGGGCATAGCCCCGATGGCAAATAAAATAATAATAAAATGGTTGTTCGTGAACTATGTTACTTTTTTCTTTGTATTATTTTAACTTTTTATTTGATGAGTGATTCGTTTTACGTTACGTATTTATGTACATATTATATTTTTTAGTTTGTTCCTCTTTGCATTTTTATGTTTTATCTGATGTTTGTTAATAAATCAGAGATTTTCTTTGCCTTTTTGTTTTATCTAATGTTTTGCATGCAGTGTTGCCAGGTCTAAAACTTAAATTATCGAACAGTGTTTTCAAAATTATCGATTTTCCTCGGAAATTATAGTATCAAATTTTTTATATAGCATAGTACATATATACAATTGTATATACATATATTACCTTTCAACTTAGGGTAGGGTTTCTTTTTTAAAACAATATGGTAAAATTCTTATAATAATAATAATAATAATAATAATAATAATAATAATAATAATAATAATGATAATAATGATAATAATGATAATAATGATAATAATGATAATAATGATAATAATGATAATAATGATAATAATGATAATAATGATAATAATGATAATAATGATAATAATGATAATAATGATAATAATGATAATAATGATAATAATGATAATAATGATAATAATGATAATAATGATAATAATGATAATAATGATAATAATGATAATAATGATAATAATGATAATAATGATAATAATGATAATAATGATAATAATGATAATAATGATAATAATGATAATAATGATAATAATGATAATAATGATAATAATGATAATAATGATAATAATGATAATAATGATAATAATGATAATAATGATAATAATGATAATAATGATAATAATGATAATAATGATAATAATGATAATAATGATAATAATGATAATAATGATAATAATGATAATAATGATAATAATGATAATAATGATAATAATGATAATAATGATAATAATGATAATAATGATAATAATGATAATAATGATAATAATGATAATAATGATAATAATGATAATAATGATAATA
The DNA here is from genome assembly GCA_963082715.1 of Harpalus rubripes. Taxonomy (NCBI): domain Eukaryota; kingdom Metazoa; phylum Arthropoda; class Insecta; order Coleoptera; family Carabidae; genus Harpalus; species Harpalus rubripes. The sequence goes on from OY720458.1 coordinate 32,510,308, forward strand.
ATGATAATAATGATAATAATGATAATAATGATAATAATGATAATAATGATAATAATGATAATAATGATAATAATGATAATAATGATAATAATGATAATAATGATAATAATGATAATAATGATAATAATGATAATAATGATAATAATGATAATAATGATAATAATGATAATAATGATAATAATGATAATAATGATAATAATGATAATAATGATAATAATGATAATAATGATAATAATGATAATAATGATAATAATGATAATAAT